>CM059430.1:84200671-84328264 GCA_030390025.1 Squalus acanthias | reverse complement strand
AAGATTGTACTGTCATTAATCTGTGCTTATGACATGTATTTCGTAATCTTAAATATCCCTTACAACCCCCCCCCACCGAACCAGGCCACCCCCGAACTGCACCCGCCCAGAACCAATCCCCAAGCCTGAACCCGACCCCCCTCCATGAGCCGCTCAAACTCCTGAACTGGTCCCCCCCACCCACCGCCCCATAAACTTTGGGCCTCTCTCTGCGGCCTCGAGTGCCTGAATTTCTCAGCAATGGTCCCCTCTCTGAAGTATATAGACGAACGCATTGCATTGTGCAGTAAGGAGGTTGGGTAGTTTTTTTGACCATGAAAGGGTTTAAACACATTGGGGGAGAAATTGTCCTGGTTTGTGCCTCCCGTTAGCGCCTGCGGGGGGCGTTAACGGGGCGCTAAGGGGTTACCGACACCCGCAAATTTCCCGGGCGGATTTGCGCTGGCGCTAACACTCACCACCTCGATCTCCTGCGCCCCGAAGATCGTGACGTCATCCGGTGCGCAGCACCCCGGAAGTGATACTCGCTCCCGCCCCCTGCAGCATCGCTGGGCGTCAACAGTGGCCGCTGCAGGAGGCGTTGTCACCTCGGCTGGCCGCTTGGGGAGCGTTATTTAAAAGCAGTGGTGGTCAGGTAGGGCAAAATTTATTGATGTCCCCATTCTGGTGCCTCCTGCTTTATTTTGCCCCCGTGATGGCTCAGCCCTGCACTCTCTTAGAGGGCTTGGGGATGTTATGCACGTTGCACAGGTGCCATCACCCAACAGACACAGCCTGAAGATTCATTTAATGCAGCATTAGCCCTTCCCTTTAAGGGAGGGAAGGAGCCTGTACAGACGGCAGCGCCGCCCCAAACATTGCTCAGCGCTCCGCCGCTGCCGCCCCCTCACTCCCTTTAGCGCTCTAAGCGAAGTCGCAGTGCTTGATTTAGCGCTCCACTTCGCTCTTGGAGCGCTAAAGCGGAGGTTCCCGGCTGCAGCAAATCTTTTTTGCCCGGCGATACTTTTGCGCTCCCCGAAAAATTATCGCCCCAAACGGGGCGCGCCGCAATTTCTAGCCGGTTGTCACCCACAGTCCCTGCTACATGTGATGCTGTCGGCTGAGATCCTGCAATGCTCGTGTTTAATGATCCCGTGCTGCTGTGACTGGGGCTTGGGTAGTTTGTAATGGAAAGTCGGCATTGTCTATCTGTATTAAATTGAGAAAAGGAAACAAAACAATATTTAAATATTAAAGCGAGGGAATAAAGGAGAGCAGGCAAACTGTGTGAGACACTTAAGCTGGAGAGTGAGGAGGGATGAGTGATGGGTGAGGGCCCAGAATGCCACACAATGAGATTGAGAAGGGAGGCGCAAGAGTGTTTGAGCTCAGAAAGACCACGTGCAGATTCCTAAAGCTTCGGTGGGGTACTGACACTCCAACGGTAGTGTTGGCACAAAGCAATTTCAGCTCACTGTGGAGCCTGAATCAGGATTGGGGCTGCCTGGCCCACGAACGGAGCGAGAGTCTCCCAAGGAGGGAGTAGTGCTCTGGAGCCAGTGCTGATCTCAGCCATGGATTTCCGCTGCTCGGGCCCAGTGCCGGTGCAAAGCTAATGCTCAGACTGGCTCCGGACTTTGTAGCATTAAAGTGCAGTTGAGTTCGGTCCTTAATTTTCTGCCACTCTCAACGAGACGCCAGGCATCTAGTTATCTAACGTGAACCTGCAAAGCTGCCAATCAGAGGGAGATTGCAACAGAAAGGCCCTGGTGAGTTTTGTGATATAGCAACATAGGAACAGGAGGAGGCCATTCAGCCCCTCGAGCCTGTTCCGCCATTCAATGAGATCACGGCTGATCTGTTGATAACTCCATCTGATGTCATTATTAACAGAGCAGTGATTTTACCCTACAAGTTTAGCTAACATACACAGATCAGTCTATTTGCTGCTGTGCTTTTTGACATGTGCAATGTCCCAAGATCCCACCCACATTTTCTGTGATATTTTACACATCCTAAAAGTCACAAAGGCCCAGTGTAGGTGTGACAGAACAGATCCACACTGCAACTGTCTCTGCTCCCCCCTTCAGTAATCTGCTGCTTTCATTATTTTAATTTTATTACAGCGGGATCTGGTAATGTTGTCAAACTGGGCAGAACAAAGAGCTGTCGACTACAGTCACATGACCAGGGTCATGTCAGGGGTCAAAGCCTCCATTCAGAGGGAGTTCAGGCTAATCACTTTGGACCAGCGCCCCTGTAATATCAGCAGATACTACACAAAGAATTAGATTTTGTTTGGCCTATGGCCATTGTTTTACGGATCAACAAAAATTCAGATTCAAGCAGCAAGATGACGGGGAGCTGAACTGAAGCGAACTGAAGGGTTGCACTGCTCCATTGACTGTGCTGAGTAGCTGCAAGATAATAATTTCTCCCAGTGCAACAAGATGGTGCCATGACAGTCCTAAGGATGAATGACAAGCTCTCCATTTAAAGGGAACTCTCTGCAAGGCTGGTAAAATTGGACACTATTCAATGACAATTAGATGAATTTTTACTGAACAAATGATGTGGTTGGTTACATAAAGTTGTCATGTGGCGATGGCTGACTGCATGGAGCCAACCATGTGAAGCTGATGAGTTATTTTAATTGGACTATCGGCTGCTCCGGCAGCACAATGCAGCTACCCAGCGGGCGAGGAGCCCAAGAATGGACTGTCGCTCAGAGCTCAGTTCTGGCTGAAGAAAATTGTAGCAACAAGTTACATAGTGCATTTAACGCAAGTAAATATCCCAAGGCACTTCACAGGAGCATAATCAGACAGAAATTTGACACCGAGCCACATATCAGGACAGGTGACCTAAAGCTTGGTCCAAGAGGCAGGTTTCAAGCAGCGTCTTAAAGGAAGGGAGAGAGGTGGAGAGACCGGGGGTGTGGGGCGGGGGGGTGGGTGGGGGGGGGGCGGCGGGCGGCGGGCGGTCTTAGGGAGGGAATTTCAGAGCTTGGGTCCTAGATGGCTGAAGTGGGGGTGCAGAAGATTCCATAGTTGGAGGAGCGCCAAGTTCTCGGAGGGTTGTGGGGCTGAAGGAGGTTTCAGAGACAGGGAGGGGGCGAGGCCAAGGAGGGATTTGAAAACCAGGATGAGAATTTAAAATTTGAGGCGTTGGTGAACTGGGGGCCAGTGTAGGTCAGAGAGCGCAGGGGTGATGGGTGAACGGGACTTGGTGCGAGTTAGGATATGGGCAGCAGAGTTTTGGATGTCCTTACGTTGATGGAGGGTGGAAGGTGAGAGGCCAGCCAGGAGACCATTGGAATAGTCGAGTCTGGATGTAATAACATGGATGAGGCTTTCAGCAGCAGATAATTGGAGGCAGAGGCGGAGACGGGTGATGTTACGGAGGTGGAAGTAGGTGGTTTTGGTGATGGCAAGGATAGGGGGTCGGAAGCTCAGCTCAGGCTCAAATAGAATGGCGAGGTTACGAACAGTCTGGTTCAGCCTGAGACAGCATGTCCGTAGCATCACATAGTGACTAGGGTGAATTGGGAAAGGGGGGTGAAATGGGAATGGGATAAAATGGGAAAATGACTAAAGTGGGAAGGAGGGGAGAGATAGGTTGGGAGGGGCCAACTCCAATATTCCAATTCAGACTAGCAGTAGTTTAGGATACTTCTAAAAACTAAAAACACTCAAGAGATGAATTACAAAATATATGAAAACTTGGACATTGCTCTAGCCCAGGATGGTTTTTGCCCCCCTCCCTACTGTACATTGGCTTCATGCCTACTGCCTGTACTGTGACCAATGATGTCTTGTACAGTAACAGCACACCAGATACACAACAATAAACTGTCTAACCCAGCACTGTGAGGGGCAACTGTTTATTGCTTTGTTACATTAAACGCATTCCCTGTAACTAACTCCTTATTCCATCTGTTGATCTGCCCTCTAACCAGGAGGACTACAAACTGCACAGGCCCAAGCGAGGTTGCCCCAGCCTCATTCAACGTGGGCTTCAGATCTACAGGGCAAAATCTTTTTGTTAGGTGACTCCTTTATGCTGTCAAACCTCGTTTAAAAAAAAATCCATTCTGCGGATGTGGGCATTGCTGGCAAGGCATTTATTGCCCATCCCTAGTTGCCCTGAGAAGGTGGAGGTGAGCCTTATTTTTGAACCACTGCAGTTGGATGATGAAAATGCTCCCACGACGCTGTTAGGCAAGGGGTTTTATTCTGTGTAGAAGTTTGATATAACTGAATAGTTGCTAGTGCACCTCAGAGGGCAGTTAAGAGTCAACCACATTGGTGTGGGACTGGAGTCACATAAAGGCCAGAACTAGCTGCGCCTCCAGCCAAGCTGTTCCAGTACAGCTACAATACTGGCATCCACCTGATAAAGTGGAAAATTGCCCAGGTATGTCCTGTCTACAAAAAGCAGGACAAATCCAATCCGACCAATTACCGTCGCATCAGCCTACTCTCAAGCTTCAGCAAAGTGATGGAAGGTGTCGTCAACAGTACTATCAAGCGGCACTTACTTACCAATAACCTAATTTCAGGATAAGGGGTCGCCCATTTAAAACGGAGATGAGGAGGAATTTCTTCTGTCAGAGGGTCGTGAATCCTTGGAATTCTCTACCCCAGAGAGCTGTGGAGGCGGAGTCATTGAATATATTCAAGGCGGAGATTGACAGATATTTGAGCTACAGGGGAGTCGAGGGTTATGGGGAGCGGACGGGAAAGTGGAGTTGAGGCAAAGATCAGATCAGCCATGATCTTATTGAATGGTGACGCAGGCTCGAGAGGCCGAATGGCCTACTCCTGCTCTTATTTCTTATGTTCATATGTTCTTAACCTGCGCATCGATGCTCAGGTTGGGTTCCGCCAGGACCACTTGGCTCCAGACCTCATTACAGCCTTGGACCAAACATGGATAAAATTGCTGAATTCCGGAGGTGAGATGAGAATGACTGCCCTTGACATCAAGGCAGCATTTAACCGAGTGTAGCATCAAGGGGCCCTAGTAAAACTGAAGTCAAGGGAAATCAAGGGGAAAACTCTCCACTGGCTGTAGTCATATCGAGCACAAAGGAAGATGGCTATGGTTGTTGGAGGCCAATTATCTTAGCCCTAGGACATCGCAGGAGTTCCTCAAGGCAGTGTCCTCAGCCCAACCATCTTCAGCTGCTTCATCAATGACCTACCGATCATCATAAGTTCAGAAGTGAGGATCTTCGCTGATGATTGCAAAGTGTTCAGTTCCATTCGCAATTCCTCAGAAAATAAAGCAGTCCGTGACCACATGCAGCAAAACCGGGGTCACATCCAGGCTTGGGCTTATAAGTTGTAAGTAACGCACAAGTACCAGGCAATGCCCATCTCCAAAAAGAGAGAGTTTAACAAACTCCCCATGACATTCAATGGCATTACCACTGTCGAATCCCCCACCATCAACATCCTGAGGGACACCAATGACCAGAAACTTAACTGGACGAGACACATCAACACTGTGGCAACAAGAGCAGGTCAGGGGTTGGGTATTCTGTGGCGAGTGAATCACCTCCTGACTCGCCAAAGCATTTCCACCATCTACAAGGCACCAGTCAGGAGAGTGATGGAATGCTCCCCATGTGCCTGGAAGAGTGCAGCTCTCTGGGACTGTGTTCACACTCCACCTGGAATCTGTGACTGTGTTCACACTACACCTGGACTCTGGGTCTGTGTTCACACTACACCTGGACTCTGGCACTGTGTTCACTATACACCTGGACTCTGGGTCTGTGTTCACACTACACCTGGACTATGGGACTGTGTTCACCCTACACCTGGACTCTGGGTCTGTGTTCATACTACACCTGGACTCTGGGACTGTGTTCACACTACACCTGGACTCTGGGACTGTGTTCACAATACACCTGGACTCTGGGACTGTGTTCACAATACACCTGGACTCTGGGACTGTGTTCACAGTACACCTGGACTCTGGGACTGTGTTCACACTACACCTGGACTCTGGGTCTGTGTTCACAATACACCTGGACTCTGGCACTGTGTTCACAATACACCTGGACTCTGGGACTGTGTTCACACTACACCTGGACTCTGGGACTGTGTTCACACTACACCTGGACTCTGGGACTGTGTTCACACTACACCTGGACTCTGGACTGTGATCACAAAACACCTGGACTCTGGGACTGTGATCACAATACACCTGGACTCTGGGACTGTGATCACAAAACACCTGGACTCTGGGACTGTGATCACAAAACACCTGGACTCTGGGACTGTGTTCACAATACACCTGGACTCTGGGTCTGTGTTCACAATACACCTGGACTCTGGGACTGTGATCACAAAACACCTGGACTCTGGGACTGTGTTCACAAAACACCTGGACTCTGGGACTGTGTTCACAATACACCTGGACTCAGGGACTGTGTTCACACTACACCTGGACTCTGGGACTGTGTTCACAATACACCTGGACTCTGGGACTGTGTTCACACTACACCTGGACTCTGGGACTGTGTTCACAAAACACCTGGACTCTGGGACTGTGTTCACAATACACCTGGACTCTGGGACTGTGTTCACAATACACCAGGACTCTGGGACTGTGTTCACACTACAACTGGACTCTGGGACTGTGATCACAAAACACCTGGACTCTGGGACTGTGTTCACAAAACACCTGGACTCAGGGACTGTGTTCACAATACACCTGGACTCTGGGACTGTGTTCACAATACACCTGGACTCTGGGACTGTGTTCACACTACACCTGGACTCAGGGACTGTTAACACTACACCTGGACTCTGGGACTGTGTTCACAAAACACCTGGACTCTGGGACTGTGTTCACAATACACCTGGACTCTGGGACTGTGTTCACAATACACCTGGACTCTGGGACTGTGTTTACAATACACCTGGACTCTGGGACTGTGTTCACAATACACCTGGACTCTAGGACTGTGTTCACTATACACCTGGACTCTGGGTCTGTGTTCACAATACACCTGGACTCTGGCACTGTGTTCACAATACACCTGGACTCTGGGACTGTGTTCACACTACACCTGGACTCTGGGACTGTGTTCACACTACACCTGGACTCTGGGACTGTGTTCACAATACACCTGGACTCTGGGACTGTGTTCACAATACACCTGGACTCTAGGACTGTGTTCACTATACACCTGGACTCTGGGTCTGTGTTCACAATACACCTGGACCCTAGGAATGTGTTCACAATACACCTGGACTCTGGGACTGTGTTCACTATACACCTGGACTCCAGGAATGTGTTCACACAACAGCTGGACTCTGGGACTGTGTTCACAATACACCTGGACTCTGGAACTCTGTTCACAATACACCTGGACTCTAGGAATGTGTTCACACAACAGCTGGACTCTGGGACTCGGTTCACAATACACCTGGACTCTGGGACTCTGTTCACAATACACCTGGACTCTGGGACTGCGTTCATACTGCACCCGGACTCTGGGACTGTGTTCACAATACACCTGGACTCTGGGACTGTGTTCATACTACACCTGGACTCTGGGACTGTGTTCATACTACACCTGGACTCTGGGACTGTGTTCACACTACACCTGGACTCTGGGACTGTGTTCATACTACACCTGGACTCTGGGACTGTGTTCATACTACACCTGGACTCTGGAACTGTGTTCATACTTCACCTGGACTCTGGGACTGTGTTCACAATACATCTGGGGCTGGATTTTGTCTTGGAGTTGGGTTGGGGTCGTGTTACCCGCATTTCGTGTTGCCCCCCCGACTCCAGATTAACGTGGATGAATGATGCCATTTTAAATTAATCGGCCAATTGAGTTCCAACATTTGGGAACCCATGGCCAATGAGTTATTCCAGTCTGAAAGTCGCCTCCGATGACGTCATCATTGCTGCTGCATTTAAGGTCTGCAACAAGCCTTGCTTCCTCTGCAGGCTGCCAAGCTTTTGGACCTGAAATCTAAGCACCTGCAGCAGGAATGGCCAGCCAACGGCCCAGGGCTGCTCCCAGATTCCATGACGTTGCCCTTCAGGCTTTGGTGGATGGAGCAAGAGCCAACAGGGTGGTGCTCTTCCCCTCCTCAGGGAGGAAGAAGCCTCCCCAGCTGACTAAGGCTGTGTGGGTCCAGATCACCCAGGAGGTCACCTCTTTATCATTGAAATGCAGAACCTGGATCCAGTGCAGGAAGAGGTTTCATGACCTTCTACGTACTGCTAAAGTGATTATGACTTTCCCTTCACCTTCAATCTGATCCCCATTGCCTCTCCTCACCAGCACTCAGCTTTAGCAACCTCTTCCTCCATATCCCACTTGACACTGACATCCATGCACCCTTACCCATTCCCTCTCCCTCTATGGTCACATTCACCTTACTATTCGACTATGCAGCCCTCACACTCCCTATCACTGTCATGCTTTGAAAACAACTTACAACACACAGGGAGGGCCCTTAGTCTCGCCAGCTCAATCCATCTTTGTCTCCTTCTAAGCATCTATGCTATGGATTCTCTACACTCACTCCTTCAATCTCACTCAAACTCCACTTGTCTCCCTCATTGCAGGAAAAGAGAGCTCACAATAAAAGGGAAAGAGCCAGGACAGGAGGAGGGCCACCCTCATTAGCCCAGTTCACCCCCTGGGTGGATGCGGTCCTGGAGATCGTGGGCGTTGAGGAGGAAACGCAAGTTGGGGACGGACAGACGGGTGCAGCAGAGCAAGCTGGTGACTGAATAGTGTTCCATCTCTCTCATTGACATTGCATGAGTCGCTGATAATGAATCTGAAGCTCTAACAGATGGATTTATGATCATCTGCAATATGCAATGTGCATGTAACCTTGGCATCACATCTTTGACTCTTTCCTTTACTCCCCCACAGGACCATCGCAAGCACCCATCCCCACTAGCCAGGAGGAGCAGCCTGGGCAGACAGACTCCTCAGAGGAAGCTGCAACCTCTGAGGGCGCAGCGTCAGCAGAACTAAGCGCACCCAGCACCAGCGCAGACACTCACACCTCGGTGGGACCCTCGGGACATAGTGTAGTGTTGTCACCTGGTGTATCACAGCTCACAAGTGAGCATCAGCAGATGGTTGAGACAGGGACAGCAGTGGAGAGTCCTAGTCGGAGGGCGCAGGACTCTCCTAGCTCGGCTCAGCTGCATGTCGACCCTCTGCCTCTGGGTCCATCCATAAGATCAGCGGTGCTGGGACTCCAGGAACAGATGCAGGAGTCTCTGACAGGTTTTGTCTCCAGGGTTACTGCGAGTGTGGAGCGAATGGAGGTGTCCATAGCGAACATGAGCAGAGCCTTTGTGGAGTCATTGGCGCATGAACGCATCACCATGGAAAGGATGGCAACCTCCATGGAGGTGATAAGTCACCAGAGTGCAGAAATCATGGTGAGTGTTCTGAATAGAATGACATCTCTGGAGGAGCGATGGTCATCTATTGAACAGAGAAACCAAACCTTCATGGAAGTCCTTCTGAGTAGGACTTCCAGTGCAGATACGGGTCCCCATGGCCCCCCTGATGTGCAGCAAGGTGCTCTCAAGCCACTTGCAAGTGCTGAGGTGGACCTGACCCATGAGAGGGATGTTGGTGGCACACAACAAGGAGGTGGGGGCTCCTCTCCAAGCGCTCACACTTCCATGCCAATGGCAGGTCCTCGCTCAGAGCCCCACCAGAGTCCGCACCCAAGTGAGATCGGCGTCTCAACCCCTGCCCAGCCGCAGGAGCAGCAGACTGTTGCCAAGCCCTCTCAGGTTCGCAACCCCAGAGGACGCCCGCCAAAGGAGTCGAGACAGGAGCAGCAACAAAGTGAGCAGGGGGCCTCCACTTCTGCTGAAGCCACAAGGGAAGCACCACGTAGGAGCACGCGTAAGAGAAAGAAACTGCACAAATAGTCACAAGGGTAGTCACTTGGGTGAATTTTGATGTGTATTGTGAAAAAGCCATCAGGTCTAAAGTTTAAATAAAAACCCTGATGGCTACAGCTGCAGTTGTGGCGTCTGTCATTTCGCTAATGGGACTTCCACAATGAGGCCTTAGGATAACTTGCAATTGTCAGTATGGTGGTCACATTGTTAGGGATCCGTTGGGTCTGGGCCATTGTCGTAGCTCTGGTAAGAAGCTGCGAGGCAAAGGTGCTTTCTTGTCTAGGCTAAGCAAATCTGGCCAAGATGTGTGCGTTCCTTGCATTCCGGACAGCTATGGTCTCGCATAATGCTGCCGCTGGTTGAGGGGCCTCTGCAAGTTGTTCGTTCTCTCTCTCCTCCTACTCCACCTCCTGCTCCTCCTCATCTGAGGAGGCTATGTGAGGAGCCACTTGGTCCTCCGGCATCTGTAAGCCACGACGCTGTGCCATGTTGTGAAGTGCACAGCAAACCACGACGATTCTGGAGACCCTGGCTGCTGAGTATTGCAGGGCTCCACCTGATCTATCCAGGCATCTGAAGCGCATCTTCAGCATACCGATGGTTTGCTCGATTATGGATCTGGTGGAAATGTGGCTGGAGTTGTAGCTCTCCTCAGCTGCGTTGGATGGGCTCCTCAACGGCGTCATTAGCCACGTCCTCAGGGGATAGCCCTTGTCTCCAAGTAGCCATCCGTGAAGTTGGTCTGGCGGACTGAATAGCGGAGGCACACTAGACTGGCGCAGTATGAAGGAGTCATGGCAACTGCCAGGGTACTTGGCACAAACATGCAGAACTTCCTTGTTGTGGTCACACACCAGCTGAACGTTGAGGGAGTGGAAGCCCTTGCGGTTGACAAAAATACCTGGATTGCGATGGGGTGCCTTAAGGGCCACATGTGTGCAGTCAACGACGCCCTGCACCCTTGGAAAGCCTGCCAGATTAGCTAATCCAACCGCACGCGCCGTGACACTTGCTCGATCCTTGGTGAAATGGATGTGATTGTGCGCGATGGCAAAGAGGGCATCGGTTACCTGCGTGATGCAGGTGTGTGCGGCCGCCTGGGAGATGCCGCAGATGTCTGCTGCTGATCCCTGGAATGAGCCTGAGGCAAAAAAGTTGAGTGTGGTGGTGACTTTGACGGCCACTGGTAAGGGGCGTCCACCTGGTCCTCTGGGCTCCAGGTCTTGTTGCAGCATTGCGCAGATGTCACCCACTACCTCTCGCGAAAGTTGGAGCCGCCTTTGGCACTGCTGCTCAGACATGTTGAGGTAGCTGACCCTCTGTCTGTAGACCCTGTTTGGGGGGTATCTCGTGCGCCGACGGCCTTCCATGCGTTGGCCCCTTCTGTCCTGTGCAGCTTCAGGTGGGTGAGCAGCAGCTTGGCGCTCCTGCTGTTGCTGCTGCTGTTGGTGGTGCTGTTGTTCATGGTTCTGCTGGTGCCGCGGCTCTTGTTCGTCCTCATCGGATACCCAGGAGGGAAGGAAATAAATGGCTCCCATGCCTCTGGTATATGTCTCAGTTGAGGAAGCCCTCAATGAGGGTGGCGAGAGGGGTTTCCCAGGAGGTCACACTGCAGATGGGTGTCAGGCTCCAAACTTCCAGAGCTGTGGTTATGCCTTCTAAAAGTTCCCCCAGACCTGTGACAACAAAGTCCTGCCACCTGCAATTGATGGCTGATCAAATCTCCTATTTAAAGGTTGAGCTGCAGCTGAGAGTCAGCAATCCACTTGTGCTCCCGCCAGGTTTCACTGACGTGTTTCCCATCAGGAGTGCTTCACGTGGGAAAAGGGTTAAACTAGCTAAAAAGCTTCAAAATGGCATTACTGAGCCACGTTAGGGATTATTAAGGTCGTTAATGGCCTCTCGCGCCTCTTGGAGGCGGGACGGAGTCGGGAACCCCACGACCGATTTTGTCAAAATTGCGTGGAGGCGTGTTGGAGTCGGGATGGGGTCGGGACCCCTGAATCTGCTACTTTAAACCCCCCACACGCCTCCAAACCTGACTCCACGGGTCATTCAAAATCCAGACCCTGGACTCTGGGACTGTGTTAACAATACACCTGGACTCTGGGACTGTGTTCACAATACACCTGGACTCTGGGACTGTGTTCACACTACACCTGGACTCTGAGACTGTGTTCACAATACACCTGGACTCTGGGACTGTGTTCACAAAACACCTGGACTCTGGGAATGTGTTCACAATACACCTGGACTCTGGGACTGTGTTCACAATACACCTGGACTCTGGGACTGTGTTCACAATACACCTGGACTCTGGGACTGTGTTAACACTACACCTGGAATCTGGGAATGTGTTCACAATACACCTGGACTCTGGGTCTGTGTTCACACTACAACTCGAATCTGGGAATGTGTTCAAACGACACGTGGACTCTGTGACTGTGTTCACAAAACACGTGGACCCTGGCACTGTGTTCAAACTACACCTGGACTCTGGGACTGTGTTCATACGACAACTGGAATCTCGGAATGTGTTCAAACTACACGTGGACTCTGGGACTGTGTTCACAAAACACGTGGACTCTGGGAATGTGTTCACACTACACCTGGACTCTGGGACTGTGTTCAAACTACACGTGGACTCTGGGACTGTGTTCACAAAACACGTGGACTCTGGGACTGTGTTCAAACTACACGTGGACTCTGGGACTGTGTTCACAAAACACGTGGACTCTGGGACTGTGTTCAAACTACACCTGGACTCTGGGACTGTGTTCACAATACACCTGGACTCTGGGACTATGTACATAATACACCTGGACTCTGGGACGGTGTTCACACTACACCTGGACTCTGGGTCAGTGTTCACAATACACGTGGACTCTGGGACTGTGTTCACACTGCACCTGGACTTTGGGACTGTGTTCACACTGCACCTGGACTCTGGGTCTGTGTTCACAATACACCTGGACTCTGGGACTGTGTTCATACTACACCTGGACACTGGGTCTGTGTTCACAATACACATGGACTCTGGGACTGTGTTCACACTGCACCTGGACTCTGGGACTGTGTTCACACTGCACCTGGACTCTGGGTCTGTGTTCACAATACACCTGGAGTCTGGGAATGTGTTCATACTACACCTGGACACTGGGACTGTGTTCACACTACACCTGGACTCTGGGACTGTGTTCACACTACACCTGGACACTGGGAGTGTGTTCACAATACACCTGGACTCTGGGACTGTGTTCACAATACACCTGGGGGTAGAAATTAGGTCGCGCCCCATTTGGGGCGCAAATATCGTCCGGACGCAAATATTAGCGCCTGGCGCTAATTATCGGCACTGATGGGAAACTTCACTTTTACCGCCCCGGGAGGTGAGTGGAGCGCTAAAGCAGGCGCTGCACACCTCTCTTAAGGCGCAAAGGCCGAGCAGTGAGGCGCTAACTCGGAGCGCTGGCGAAGCTCATGTAATGTCAGTCAGCAATGGAACACACACACAATGGCACGGGCCAGTTCTTAAAGGGGATGGTTAATCTTGCTTTCCATCCACATCCTGTTCATTGCTGCCTTGAATCTCGGCCTGGAGAGACTTGCACATCAAATGTGCTGGAAAGAACAATGGAGAGCACCAGGCAAAGAGCTCAGAGTGCAGCTCCCACGGTCTCTGCTAAATCGATACAAGGAATGGCAAATCAAAATGAACCTGCAAAGTGCTGCTCAGTACCCAAAACTCCTTCACACAACGTTGAATCTCTCCAGAAGTCTCTCCCTCTCTCTCTCAGAATGCGTAGTTCAAAAATGCCACCAACAATAAAAGACAGGAAGAGACCCCCTTTAAATAGCGCCCCCCCCAGCCCCACAGCGATTGATAGCGTTCCAGTCTTCTGGTCGTTGGAAGCGCCAGGCGGTAAGGCAGGGGGCGCCACTCAATTTCCACTACGGGGCGCCCCAAGGGCGTTGCACCATGGAATGACGTCACAATCTGCGCGCGCAGGTGGTCGCAGCGGTAAGTTTTAGCGCCGCCGCACAATCTCAAGTTAAGTTCTCGAGCGGCGCAAACATCGCTGCGCCCGGGCGTTAGCGGCTTTGCGCCCCATTAGCGCCCTCTTAAGGCGCTAACGGGTGGCGCAACCAAGTGAATTTTTACCCCCTGGACTCTGGGACTGTGTTCACAATACACCTGGACTCTGGGACTGTGTTCACACTACACCTGGACACTGGGATTGTGTTCACAATACACCTGGACTCAGGGACTGTGTTCACAATACACCTGGACTCAGGGACTGTGTTCACAATACACCTGGACTCAGGGACTGTGTTCACAATACACCTGGACTCAGGGACTGTGTTCACAATACACCTGGACTCTGGGTCTGTGTTCACACTACAACTCGAATCTGGGAATGTGTTCAAACGACACGTGGACTCTGTGACTGTGTTCACAAAACACGTGGACCCTGGCACTGTGTTCAAACTACACCTGGACTCTGGGACTGTGTTCATACGACAACTGGAATCTGGGAATGTGTTCAAACTACACGTGGACTCTGGGACTGTGTTCACAAAACACGTGGACTCTGGGAATGTGTTCACACTACACCTGGACTCTGGGACTGTGTTCAAACTACACGTGGACTCTGGGACTGTGTTCACAAAACACGTGGACTCTGGGACTGTGTTCAAACTACACCTGGACTCTGGGACTGTGTTCACAATACACCTGGACTCTGGGACTATGTACATAATACACCTGGACTCTGGGACGGTGTTCACACTACACCTGGACTCTGGGTCAGTGTTCACAATATACCTGGACTCTGGGACTGTGTTCACACTACACCTGGAATCTGGGTCTGTGTTCACAATATACCTGGACTCTGGGACTGTGTTCACAATACACCAGGAACCTGGGACTGTGTTCACAATACACCTGGACTCAGGGACTGTGTTCACAATACACCTGGTCTCTGGGTCTGTGTTCACACTGCACCTGGACTCTGGGACTGTGTTCACAATACACCAGGAACCTGGGACTGTGTTCACAATACACCTAGACTCTGGGACTGTGTTCACAATAAACCTGGACACTGGGACTGTGTTCACACTGCACCTGGACTCTGTGTCTGTGTTCACAATACACCTGGTCTCTGGGTCTGTGTTCACAATACACCTGGACTCTGGGATTGTGTTGACACTACACCTGGACTCTGGGACTGTGTTCACAATACACCAGGAACCTGGGACTGTGTTCAGAATACACCTAGACTCTGGGACTGTGTTCACAATACACCAGGAACCTGGGAATGTGTTGACACTAAACCTGGACTCTGGGACTGTGTTCACAATACACCTGGACTCTGGGGCTGTGTTCACACTACACCTGGACTCTGGGACTGTGTTCACAATACACCTGGATTCTGGGACTGTGTTCACAATACACTTTAACTCTTGGACTGTGTTCACAATACACTTGAACTCTGGGAATGTGTTCACACTACACCAGGACTCTGGGACTGTGTTCACAATACACTATTGAACTCTGGGACTGTGTTCACAATACACCTGGAACCTGGGACAGTGTTCACAATTCTCCTGGACTCTGGGACTGTGTTCACACTAGACCTGGACTCTGGGACTGTGTTCACAATACACCTGGACTCTGGGACTGTGTTCACAATACACCTGGCCTCTGGGTCTGTGTTGACACAACAGCTGGAATCTGGGAATGTGTTCAAACTACACGTGGACTCTGGGACTGTGTTCACAAAACAGGTGGACTCTGGGACTGTGTTCAAACTACACCTGGACTCTGGGACTGTGTTCACACTACACCTGGAATCTGGGTCTGTGTTCACACTACACCTGGAATCTGGGACTGTGTTCACACTACACCTGGACTCTGGGACTGTGTTCACGATACACCTGGACTCTGGGACTGTGTTCACTCTACACCTGGACTCTGGGACTGTGTTCACAATACACTTGAACTCTGGGACTGTGTTCACACTACACCTGGACTCTGGGACTGTGATCACAATACACTTCAACTCTGGGACTGTGTTCACAATACACCTGGAACCTGGGACTGTGTTCACAATTCACCTGGACTCTGGGACTGTGTTCCCACTAGACCTGGTCTCTGGGACTGTGTTCACAATACACCTGGCCTCTGGGTCTGTGTTGACACTACACCTGGAATCTGGGAATGTGTTCACAATACACCTGGACTCTGGGTCTGTGTTCACACTACAACTGGAATCTCGGAATGTGTTCAAACTACACGTGGACTCTGGGACTGTGTTCACAAAACACGTGGACTCTGGGAATGTGTTCACACTACACCTGGACTCTGGGACTGTGTTCAAACTACACCTGGACTCTGGGACTGTGTTCACAAAACACGTGGACTCTGGGACTGTGTTCAAACTACACCTGGACTCTGGGACTGTGTTCACAATACACCTGGACTCTGGGACTATGTACATAATACACCTGGACTCTGGGACGGTGTTCACACTGCACCTGGACTCTGGGTCAGTGTTCACAATACACCTGGACTCTGGGTCAGTGTTCACAATACACCTGGAATCTGGGTCTGTGTTCACAATATACCTGGACTGTGGGACTGTGTTCACACTAAACCTGGACTCTGGGACTGTGTTCACAATACACCTGGACTCCGGGAGTGTCTTCACCCTACACCTGGACTCTGGGAATGTGTTCGCACTGCACCTGGACTCTGGGACGCTGCTCGCACGACACCTGGTGTCTGGAACTGTGTTCACACTACACCTGGACTCTGGGTCTGTGTTCACAATACTCCTGGACTCCGGGAGTGTGTTCACGTTACACCTGGACTCTGGGTCTGTGTTTACATAAACATAGAAACATAGAAGATAGGAGCAGGAGTCGGCCATTCGGCCCCTCGAGCCTGCTCCTCCATTCGATGAGATCATGGCTGATCATCCAAACTCAGTACCCTGTACCTGCCTTCTCCCCATATCCCTTGATACCTTTAGCTTTAAGAAATATATCTAACTCATTCTTGAATATATTTAATGACTTGGCCTCAACTACCTTTTGTGGTAGAGCATTCCACAGGTTCACCACTCTCTGGGTGAAGAAATTCCTCCTCATTTCTGTCCTAAATGGCTTACCCCTTATCCTTAGATTATGACCCCTGGTATTGGACTCTCCGACCATCGGGAAAATCTTCCTGCATCTAGTTTGTCCAGACCTGTCAGAATTTTATATGTTTCGATGAGATCCCCTCTCATTCTTCTAAACTCCAGCGAGTATAAGCCCAATCGACCCAATCTCTCCTCATATGTCATTCCTGCCATCCCAGGTATCAGCCTTGTGAATCTTCGCTGAACTCCTTCCATGGCAAGAACATCCTTCGTCAGATAAAGCGACCAAAACTGCACACAATACTCAAGGTGTGGTCTCACCAAGGCCCTGTACAACTGCAGCAGGACATCCCTGTTCCTGTACTCAAACTCTCTCGCTACGAAGGCCAACATACCATTTGCCTTCTTGACCGCCTGCTGCACCTGCATGCTTACCTTCAGCGACTGGTGCACAAGGACACCCAGGCTCGTTGCACTTCCCCTTCTCCCAATCTATTGCCATTCAGATAATAGTCTGCCTTTCTGTTTTTGACACCAAAGTGGATAACCTCGCATTTATCCACTGTATATTGCATCTGCCATGCTTCTGCCCACTCACCCAACCTGTCCAAATCATCCTGGAGTTTCTCGGTATCCTCCTCGCAGCACACACTCCCACCCAGCTTTGTGTCATCTGCAAACTTGGAGATATTACATTTAGTTCCCTTATCTAGATCATTAATGTATATTGTGAATAGCTGGGGTCCAAGGACCGATCCCTGCGGTACCCCACTAGTCACTGCTTGCCACTCGGAAAAAGACCCATTAATTCCTACTCTTTGCTTTCTGTCCGCCAACCAGTTCTCTATCCAAGTCAATACCTTGCCCCCAATCCCATGTGCCTTAACTTTACACGCTAATCTCTTATGCGGGACCTTATCGAAAGCCTTTTGAAAGTCCAAATACACCACATCTACTGGTTCTCCCTTATCTATTTTCCCAGTTACATCCTCAAAAAATTCCAGTAGATTAGCCAAGCACGATTTACCTTTTGTAAATCCATGTTGACTTTGTCCGATCCTGTCACTGTTTTTCAAGTGCTCAGCTATTACATCCTTTATAATGGACTCTAGCATTTTCCCCACTACCGATGTCAGGCTTACCGGTCTGTAGTTCCCCGCTTTCTCTCTACCACCCTTTTTGAATAGTGGGGTAACATTAGCTACCCTCCAATCCATGGGTACAGTTCCAGATTCCATCGAATGTTGGAAGATGATCAGCAATGCATCTACTATTTCTAGGGCCACTTCCTTAAGTACCATAGGATGTAGATTATAAGGCCCTGGGGATTTATCGGCCTTCAATCCCGTCAATTTCCCTAACACCATTTCCCTGCAAATACTGATTTCTTTCAGTTCCTCCCTTTCATCAGACCGTATGTTCTCCAACATCTCTGGGAGGTTATTTGTGTCCTCCTTTGTGAAGACAGAACCAAAATATGCATTTAATTGGTCTGCCATTTCTTTGTTCCCCATTATAACTTCCCCCGCTTCTGACTGCAGGGACCTACACTTGATTTCACTAATCTTTTTCTCTTCACATATCTATAAAAACTCTTACAGTCAGTTTTTATGTTCCAATGCAAGGTTACTTTCATATTCTATTTTCCCCTTCTTAATTAATCCCTTTGTCCTCCTTTGTTGAATCCTAAACTGCTCCCAATCCTCAGGGTTACCGCTTTTTCTGGCCAATTTATATGCCCTCTCCTTGGATCTTATGCTATCCCTAATTTCCCTTGTTAGCCACGGTTGAGTCACCCTTTTTGTTTTATTCTTATGCCACACTGGGATGAACAAATTCTGTAGTTCATCCATGCAGTCTTTGAATGTTTGCCATTGCCTATCCACCGTCAACCCTTTGAGTGACATTCCCCAATCAATCCTACCCAATTCGCGCCTCATACCATCGTAGTTTCCTTTATTTAAATTCAGGACCCTAGTCTCTGATTCAACTACTTCACTCTCCATCCTAATGAAGAATTCTATCATATTATGATCACTCTGACCCAAGGGGCCTCGTACAACAAGATTGCTAATTAATCCTTTCTCGTTACATAATACCCAGTCTAAGATGGCCTGATCTCTGGTTGGTTCCTCGACATATTGTTCCAGAAAACCATCCCGTAAACATTCTAGGAATTCCTCCTGCACAGTATTTTTACTAATTTGGTTAGCCCAATTTACATGTAAATTAAAGTCACCCATGATGACTGCTGTGCCCTTACTGCATGCTTCTCTAATTTCCCTTTTAATTCCGTCCCCAACCTCCGTATTACTGTTTGGAGGTCTATATACCACTCCCACTAACGTTTTCTGCCCCTTGTTATTTCTCAGTTCTACCCATAGAGATTCCGCATCATCAGAGCTAATATCCTTCCTTTCAATTGTGTTAATCCCCTCTTTAACCAGCAATGCTGCCCCACCTCCCTTTCTTTTTTGCCTATCTTTCCTAAATATTGAATACTCCTGGATGTTGAGTTCCCAGCCTTGGCCACCCTGGAGCTATGTTTCTGTAATCCCAATCAAATCGTATTCATTTACCTCTATTTGCGCAGCTAATTCATCCACCTTGTTCCGAATGCTCCTTGCATTGAGACACAAAGCCTTCAGGCCTGTTTTTTTAACGCTCTCAGACCTATATGAATTATTATTTACTGTGACCATGTTTGATTTAAACCAATGAGTTCTTTGCCTTCTACTTTTGTTTTTCTCCTTCCTGTCTTTTGCTTTTATCCTGGTTTCCCTTTCCTCTGTCTCCCTGCTCAGGTACCCAAACCCTGCCAATCTAGTTTAAACCCTCCCCAACAGCACTAGCAAACACTCCCCCTAGGACATCGGTCCCGGCCCTGCCCAGGTGCAGACCGTCCCGTTTGTACTGGTCCCACCTCCCCCAGAACCGGTTCCAATGTCCAAGGAATTTGAATCCCTCCCCCTTGCACCAAACTACAAGTGGAGTCTGGGACTATGTTCACAAAGCATGTGGACTCTGGGACTGTGTTCACAATACACGTGGACTCTGGGACTGTCTTCACCCTACACCTGGACTCTGGGACTGTGTTCACGCTGCACCTGGACAATGGGACTGTGTTCACGCTGCACCTGGACTCTGGGACTGTGTTCAGACTACACCTGGACTCTGGGTCTGTGTTCACAATACACATGGACTCTGGGACTGTGTTCACACTGCACCTGGACTTTGGGACTGTGTTCACACTGCACCTGGACTCTGGGTCTGTGTTCACAATACACCTGGACTCTGGGACTGTGTTCATACTACACCTGGACACTGGGTCTGTGTTCACAATACACATGGACTCTGGGACTGTGTTCACACTGCACCTGGACTCTGGGACTGTGTTCACACTGCACCTGGACTCTGGGTCTGTGTTCACAATACACCTGGAGTCTGGGAATGTGTTCATACTACACCTGGACACTGGGACTGTGTTCACACTACACCTGGACTCTGGGACTGTGTTCACACTACACCTGGACACTGGGAGTGTGTTCACAATACACCTGGACTCTGGGACTGTGTTCACAATACACCTGGGGGTAGAAATTAGGTCGCGCCCCATTTGGGGCGCAAATATCGTCCGGACGCAAATATTAGCGCCTGGCGCTAATTATCGGCACTGATGGGAAACTTCACTTTTACCGCCCCGGGAGGTGAGTGGAGCGCTAAAGCAGGCGCTGCACACCTCTCTTAAGGCGCAAAGGCCGAGCAGTGAGGCGCTAACTCGGAGCGCTGGCGAAGCTCATGTAATGTCAGTCAGCAATGGAACACACACACAATGGCACGGGCCAGTTCTTAAAGGGGATGGTTAATCTTGCTTTCCATCCACATCCTGTTCATTGCTGCCTTGAATCTCGGCCTGGAGAGACTTGCACATCAAATGTGCTGGAAAGAACAATGGAGAGCACCAGGCAAAGAGCTCAGAGTGCAGCTCCCACGGTCTCTGCTAAATCGATACAAGGAATGGCAAATCAAAATGAACCTGCAAAGTGCTGCTCAGTACCCAAAACTCCTTCACACAACGTTGAATCTCTCCAGAAGTCTCTCCCTCTCTCTCTCAGAATGCGTAGTTCAAAAATGCCACCAACAATAAAAGACAGGAAGAGACCCCCTTTAAATAGCGCCCCCCCCAGCCCCACAGCGATTGATAGCGTTCCAGTCTTCTGGTCGTTGGAAGCGCCAGGCGGTAAGGCAGGGGGCGCCACTCAATTTCCGCTACGGGGCGCCCCAAGGGCGTTGCACCATGGAATGACGTCACAATCTGCGCGCGCAGGTGGTCGCAGCGGTAAGTTTTAGCGCCGCCGCACAATCTCAAGTTAAGTTCTCGAGCGGCGCAAACATCGCTGCGCCCGGGCGTTAGCGGCTTTGCGCCCCATTAGCGCCCTCTTAAGGCGCTAACGGGTGGCGCAACCAAGTGAATTTTTACCCCCTGGACTCTGGGACTGTGTTCACAATACACCTGGACTCTGGGACTGTGTTCACACTACACCTGGACACTGGGATTGTGTTCACAATACACCTGGACTCAGGGACTGTGTTCACAATACACCTGGACTCAGGGACTGTGTTCACAATACACCTGGACTCAGGGACTGTGTTCACAATACACCTGGACTCTGGGTCTGTGTTCACACTACAACTCGAATCTGGGAATGTGTTCAAACGACACGTGGACTCTGTGACTGTGTTCACAAAACACGTGGACCCTGGCACTGTGTTCAAACTACACCTGGACTCTGGGACTGTGTTCATACGACAACTGGAATCTGGGAATGTGTTCAAACTACACGTGGACTCTGGGACTGTGTTCACAAAACACGTGGACTCTGGGAATGTGTTCACACTACACCTGGACTCTGGGACTGTGTTCAAACTACACGTGGACTCTGGGACTGTGTTCACAAAACACGTGGACTCTGGGACTGTGTTCAAACTACACCTGGACTCTGGGACTGTGTTCACAATACACCTGGACTCTGGGACTATGTACATAATACACCTGGACTCTGGGACGGTGTTCACACTACACCTGGACTCTGGGTCAGTGTTCACAATATACCTGGACTCTGGGACTGTGTTCACACTACACCTGGAATCTGGGTCTGTGTTCACAATATACCTGGACTCTGGGACTGTGTTCACAATACACCAGGAACCTGGGACTGTGTTCACAATACACCTAGACTCTGGGACTGTGTTCACAATACACCTGGACTCAGGGACTGTGTTCACAATACACCTGGTCTCTGGGTCTGTGTTCACACTGCACCTGGACTCTGGGACTGTGTTCACAATACACCAGGAACCTGGGACTGTGTTCACAATACACCTAGACTCTGGGACTGTGTTCACAATACACCTGGACACTGGGACTGTGTTCACACTGCACCTGGACTCTGTGTCTGTGTTCACAATACACCTGGTCTCTGGGTCTGTGTTCACAATACACCTGGACTCTGGGATTGTGTTGACACCACACCTGGACTCTGGGACTGTGTTCACAATACACCAGGAACCTGGGACTGTGTTCAGAATACACCTAGACTCTGGGACTGTGTTCACAATACACCAGGTACCTGGGAATGTGTTGACACTAAACCTGGACTCTGGGACTGTGTTCACAATACACCTGGACTCTGGGGCTGTGTTCACACTACACCTGGACTCTGGGACTGTGTTCACAATACACCTGGAATCTGGGACTGTGTTCACAATACACTTGAACTCTGGGAATGTGTTCACACTACACCTGGACTCTGGGACTGTGTTCACAATACACTTGAACTCTGGGACTGTGTTCACAATACACCTGGAACCTGGGACAGTGTTCACAATTCTCCTGGACTCTGGGACTATGTTCACACTAGACCTGGACTCTGGGACTGTGTTCACAATACACCTGGACTCTGGGACTGTGCTCACAATACACCTGGCCTCTGGGTCTGTGTTGACACTACAGCTGGAATCTGGGAATGTGTTCAAACTACACGTGGACTCTGGGACTGTGTTCACAAAACAGGTGGACTCTGGGACTTTGTTCAAACTACACCTGGACTCTGGGACTTTGTTCACACTACACCTGGAATCTGGGTCTGTGTTCACACTACACCTGGACTCTGGGACTGTGTTCACACTACACCTGGACTCTGGGACTGTGTTCACAATACTCCTGGACTCTGGGACTGTGTTCACACTACACCTGGACTCTGGGACTGTGTTCACACTACACCTGGACTCTGGGACTGTGTTCACAATACACTTGAACTCTGGGACTGTGTTCACACTACACCTGGACTCTGGGACTGTGATCACAATACACTTCAACTCTGGGACTGTGTTCACAATACACCTGGAACCTGGGACTGTGTTCACAATTCACCTGGACTCTGGGACTGTGTTCCCACTAGACCTGGTCTCTGGGACTGTGTTCACAATACACCTGGCCACTGGGTCTGTGTTGACACTACACCTGGAATCTGGGAATGTGTTCACAATACACCTGGACTCTGGGTCTGTGTTCACACTACAACTCGAATCTGGGAATGTGTTCAAACGACACGTGGACTCTGTGACTGTGTTCACAAAACACGTGGACCCTGGCACTGTGTTCAAACTACACCTGGACTCTGGGACTGTGTTCATACGACAACTGGAATCTCGGAATGTGTTC
This sequence comes from Squalus acanthias, assembly GCA_030390025.1. Taxonomy (NCBI): domain Eukaryota; kingdom Metazoa; phylum Chordata; class Chondrichthyes; order Squaliformes; family Squalidae; genus Squalus; species Squalus acanthias. The sequence continues at coordinate 84,304,495 of CM059430.1, read as the reverse complement.
AAACTGCACGTGGACTCTGGGACTGTGTTCACAAAACACGTGGACTCTGGGACTCTGTTCAAACTACACCTGGACTCTGGGACGGTGTTCACACTACACCTGGACTCTGGGACTATGTACATAATACACCTGGACTCTGGGACTGTGTTCACACTACACCTGGAATCTGGGTCTGTGTTCACAATATACCTGGACTGTGGGATTGTGTTCACACTACACCTGGACTCTGGGACTGTGTTCACAATACACCTGGACTCCGGGAGTGTCTTCACCCTACACCTGGACTCTGGGAATGTGTTCGCACTGCACCTGGACTCTGGGACGCTGCTCGCACGACACCTGGTGTCTGGAACTGTGTTCACACTACACCTGGACTCTGGGTCTGTGTTCACAATACTCCTGGACTCCGGGAGTGTGTTCACGTTACACCTGGACTCTGGGTCTGTGTTTACATAAACATAGAAACATAGAAGATAGGAGCAGGAGTCGGCCATTCGGCCCCTCGAGCCTGCTCCTCCATTCGATGAGATCATGGCTGATCATCCAAACTCAGTACCCTGTACCTGCCTTCTCCCCATATCCCTTGATACCTTTAGCTTTAAGAAATATATCTAACTCATTCTTGAATATATTTAATGACTTGGCCTCAACTACCTTTTGTGGTAGAGCATTCCACAGGTTCACCACTCTCTGGGTGAAGAAATTCCTCCTCATTTCTGTCCTAAATGGCTTACCCCTTATCCTTAGATTATGACCCCTGGTATTGGACTCTCCGACCATCGGGAAAATCTTCCTGCATCTAGTTTGTCCAGACCTGTCAGAATTTTATATGTTTCGATGAGATCCCCTCTCATTCTTCTAAACTCCAGCGAGTATAAGCCCAATCGACCCAATCTCTCCTCATATGTCATTCCTGCCATCCCAGGTATCAGCCTTGTGAATCTTCGCTGAACTCCTTCCATGGCAAGAACATCCTTCGTCAGATAAAGCGACCAAAACTGCACACAATACTCAAGGTGTGGTCTCACCAAGGCCCTGTACAACTGCAGCAGGACATCCCTGTTCCTGTACTCAAACTCTCTCGCTACGAAGGCCAACATACCATTTGCCTTCTTGACCGCCTGCTGCACCTGCATGCTTACCTTCAGCGACTGGTGCACAAGGACACCCAGGCTCGTTGCACTTCCCCTTCTCCCAATCTATTGCCATTCAGATAATAGTCTGCCTTTCTGTTTTTGACACCAAAGTGGATAACCTCGCATTTATCCACTGTATATTGCATCTGCCATGCTTCTGCCCACTCACCCAACCTGTCCAAATCATCCTGGAGTTTCTCGGTATCCTCCTCGCAGCACACACTCCCACCCAGCTTTGTGTCATCTGCAAACTTGGAGATATTACATTTAGTTCCCTTATCTAGATCATTAATGTATATTGTGAATAGCTGGGGTCCAAGGACCGATCCCTGCGGTACCCCACTAGTCACTGCTTGCCACTCGGAAAAAGACCCATTAATTCCTACTCTTTGCTTTCTGTCCGCCAACCAGTTCTCTATCCAAGTCAATACCTTGCCCCCAATCCCATGTGCCTTAACTTTACACGCTAATCTCTTATGCGGGACCTTATCGAAAGCCTTTTGAAAGTCCAAATACACCACATCTACTGGTTCTCCCTTATCTATTTTCCCAGTTACATCCTCAAAAAATTCCAGTAGATTAGCCAAGCACGATTTACCTTTTGTAAATCCATGTTGACTTTGTCCGATCCTGTCACTGTTTTTCAAGTGCTCAGCTATTACATCCTTTATAATGGACTCTAGCATTTTCCCCACTACCGATGTCAGGCTTACCGGTCTGTAGTTCCCCGCTTTCTCTCTACCACCCTTTTTGAATAGTGGGGTAACATTAGCTACCCTCCAATCCATGGGTACAGTTCCAGATTCCATCGAATGTTGGAAGATGATCAGCAATGCATCTACTATTTCTAGGGCCACTTCCTTAAGTACCATAGGATGTAGATTATAAGGCCCTGGGGATTTATCGGCCTTCAATCCCGTCAATTTCCCTAACACCATTTTCCTGCAAATACTGATTTCTTTCAGTTCCTCCCTTTCATCAGACCGTATGTTCTCCAACATCTCTGGGAGGTTATTTGTGTCCTCCTTTGTGAAGACAGAACCAAAATATGCATTTAATTGGTCTGCCATTTCTTTGTTCCCCATTATAACTTCCCCCGCTTCTGACTGCAGGGACCTACACTTGATTTCACTAATCTTTTTCTCTTCACATATCTATAAAAACTCTTACAGTCAGTTTTTATGTTCCAATGCAAGGTTACTTTCATATTCTATTTTCCCCTTCTTAATTAATCCCTTTGTCCTCCTTTGTTGAATCCTAAACTGCTCCCAATCCTCAGGGTTACCGCTTTTTCTGGCCAATTTATGTGCCCTCTCCTTGGATCTTATGCTATCCCTAATTTCCCTTGTTAGCCACGGTTGAGTCACCCTTTTTGTTTTATTCTTATGCCACACTGGGATGAACAAATTCTGTAGTTCATCCATGCAGTCTTTGAATGTTTGCCATTGCCTATCCACCGTCAACCCTTTGAGTGACATTCCCCAATCAATCCTACCCAATTCGCGCCTCATACCATCGTAGTTTCCTTTATTTAAATTCAGGACCCTAGTCTCTGATTCAACTACTTCACTCTCCATCCTAATGAAGAATTCTATCATATTATGATCACTCTGACCCAAGGGGCCTCGTACAACAAGATTGCTAATTAATCCTTTCTCGTTACATAATACCCAGTCTAAGATGGCCTGATCTCTGGTTGGTTCCTCGACATATTGTTCCAGAAAACCATCCCGTAAACATTCTAGGAATTCCTCCTGCACAGTATTTTTACTAATTTGGTTAGCCCAATTTACATGTAAATTAAAGTCACCCATGATGACTGCTGTGCCCTTACTGCATGCTTCTCTAATTTCCCTTTTAATTCCATCCCCAACCTCCGTATTACTGTTTGGAGGTCTATATACCACTCCCACTAACGTTTTCTGCCCCTTGTTATTTCTCAGTTCTACCCATAGAGATTCCGCATCATCAGAGCTAATATCCTTCCTTTCAATTGTGTTAATCCCCTCTTTAACCAGCAATGCTGCCCCACCTCCCTTTCTTTTTTGCCTATCTTTCCTAAATATTGAATACTCCTGGATGTTGAGTTCCCAGCCTTGGCCACCCTGGAGCTATGTTTCTGTAATCCCAATCAAATCGTATTCATTTACCTCTATTTGCGCAGCTAATTCATCCACCTTGTTCCGAATGCTCCTTGCATTGAGACACAAAGCCTTCAGGCCTGTTTTTTTAACGCTCTCAGACCTATATGAATTATTATTTACTGTGACCATGTTTGATTTAAACCAATGAGTTCTTTGCCTTCTACTTTTGTTTTTCTCCTTCCTGTCTTTTGCTTTTATCCTGGTTTCCCTTTCCTCTGTCTCCCTGCTCAGGTACCCAAACCCTGCCAATCTAGTTTAAACCCTCCCCAACAGCACTAGCAAACACTCCCCCTAGGACATCGGTCCCGGCCCTGCCCAGGTGCAGACCGTCCCGTTTGTACTGGTCCCACCTCCCCCAGAACCGGTTCCAATGTCCAAGGAATTTGAATCCCTCCCCCTTGCACCAAACTACAAGTGGAGTCTGGGACTATGTTCACAAAGCATGTGGACTCTGGGACTGTGTTCACAATACACGTGGACTCTGGGACTGTCTTCACCCTACACCTGGACTCTGGGACTGTGTTCACGCTGCACCTGGACAATGGGACTGTGTTCACGCTGCACCTGGACTCTGGGACTGTGTTCAGACTACACCTGGACTCTGGGTCTGTGTTCACAATACACATGGACTCTGGGACTGTGTTCACACTGCACCTGGACTTTGGGACTGTGTTCACACTGCACCTGGACTCTGGGTCTGTGTTCACAATACACCTGGACTCTGGGACTGTGTTCATACTACACCTGGACACTGGGTCTGTGTTCACAATACACATGGACTCTGGGACTGTGTTCACACTGCACCTGGACTCTGGGACTGTGTTCACACTGCACCTGGACTCTGGGTCTGTGTTCACAATACACCTGGAGTCTGGGAATGTGTTCATACTACACCTGGACACTGGGACTGTGTTCACACTACACCTGGACTCTGGGACTGTGTTCACACTACACCTGGACACTGGGAGTGTGTTCACAATACACCTGGACTCTGGGACTGTGTTCACAATACACCTGGGGGTAGAAATTAGGTCGCGCCCCATTTGGGGCGCAAATATCGTCCGGACGCAAATATTAGCGCCTGGCGCTAATTATCGGCACTGATGGGAAACTTCACTTTTACCGCCCCGGGAGGTGAGTGGAGCGCTAAAGCAGGCGCTGCACACCTCTCTTAAGGCGCAAAGGCCGAGCAGTGAGGCGCTAACTCGGAGCGCTGGCGAAGCTCATGTAATGTCAGTCAGCAATGGAACACACACACAATGGCACGGGCCAGTTCTTAAAGGGGATGGTTAATCTTGCTTTCCATCCACATCCTGTTCATTGCTGCCTTGAATCTCGGCCTGGAGAGACTTGCACATCAAATGTGCTGGAAAGAACAATGGAGAGCACCAGGCAAAGAGCTCAGAGTGCAGCTCCCACGGTCTCTGCTAAATCGATACAAGGAATGGCAAATCAAAATGAACCTGCAAAGTGCTGCTCAGTACCCAAAACTCCTTCACACAACGTTGAATCTCTCCAGAAGTCTCTCCCTCTCTCTCTCAGAATGCGTAGTTCAAAAATGCCACCAACAATAAAAGACAGGAAGAGACCCCCTTTAAATAGCGCCCCCCCCAGCCCCACAGCGATTGATAGCGTTCCAGTCTTCTGGTCGTTGGAAGCGCCAGGCGGTAAGGCAGGGGGCGCCACTCAATTTCCGCTACGGGGCGCCCCAAGGGCGTTGCACCATGGAATGACGTCACAATCTGCGCGCGCAGGTGGTCGCAGCGGTAAGTTTTAGCGCCGCCGCACAATCTCAAGTTAAGTTCTCGAGCGGCGCAAACATCGCTGCGCCCGGGCGTTAGCGGCTTTGCGCCCCATTAGCGCCCTCTTAAGGCGCTAACGGGTGGCGCAACCAAGTGAATTTTTACCCCCTGGACTCTGGGACTGTGTTCACAATACACCTGGACTCTGGGACTGTGTTCACACTACACCTGGACACTGGGATTGTGTTCACAATACACCTGGACTCAGGGACTGTGTTCACAATACACCTGGACTCAGGGACTGTGTTCACAATACACCTGGACTCAGGGACTGTGTTCACAATACACCTGGACTCTGGGTCTGTGTTCACACTACAACTCGAATCTGGGAATGTGTTCAAACGACACGTGGACTCTGTGACTGTGTTCACAAAACACGTGGACCCTGGCACTGTGTTCAAACTACACCTGGACTCTGGGACTGTGTTCATACGACAACTGGAATCTGGGAATGTGTTCAAACTACACGTGGACTCTGGGACTGTGTTCACAAAACACGTGGACTCTGGGAATGTGTTCACACTACACCTGGACTCTGGGACTGTGTTCAAACTACACGTGGACTCTGGGACTGTGTTCACAAAACACGTGGACTCTGGGACTGTGTTCAAACTACACCTGGACTCTGGGACTGTGTTCACAATACACCTGGACTCTGGGACTATGTACATAATACACCTGGACTCTGGGACGGTGTTCACACTACACCTGGACTCTGGGTCAGTGTTCACAATATACCTGGACTCTGGGACTGTGTTCACACTACACCTGGAATCTGGGTCTGTGTTCACAATATACCTGGACTCTGGGACTGTGTTCACAATACACCAGGAACCTGGGACTGTGTTCACAATACACCTAGACTCTGGGACTGTGTTCACAATACACCTGGACTCAGGGACTGTGTTCACAATACACCTGGTCTCTGGGTCTGTGTTCACACTGCACCTGGACTCTGGGACTGTGTTCACAATACACCAGGAACCTGGGACTGTGTTCACAATACACCTAGACTCTGGGACTGTGTTCACAATACACCTGGACTCTGGGACTGTGTTCACACTGCACCTGGACTCTGTGTCTGTGTTCACAATACACCTGGTCTCTGGGTCTGTGTTCACAATACACCTGGACTCTGGGATTGTGTTGACACTACACCTGGACTCTGGGACTGTGTTCACAATACACCAGGAACCTGGGACTGTGTTCAGAATACACCTAGACTCTGGGACTGTGTTCACAATACACCAGGAACCTGGGACTGTGTTGACACTAAACCTGGACTCTGGGACTGTGTTCACAATACACCTGGACTCTGGGGCTGTGTTCACACTACACCTGGACTCTGGGACTGTGTTCACAATACACCTGGATTCTGGGACTGTGTTCACAATACACTTGAACTCTGGGAATGTGTTCACACTACACCTGGACTCTGGGACTGTGTTCACAATACACTTGAACTCTGGGACTGTGTTCACAATACACCTGGAACCTGGGACAGTGTTCACAATTCTCCTGGACTCTGGGACTGTGTTCACACTAGACCTGGACTCTGGGACTGTGTTCACAATACACCTGGACTCTGGGACTGTGTTCACAATACACCTGGCCTCTGGGTCTGTGTTGACACTACAGCTGGAATCTGGGAATGTGTTCAAACTACACGTGGACTCTGGGACTGTGTTCACAAAACAGGTGGACTCTGGGACTGTGTTCAAACTACACCTGGACTCTGGGACTGTGTTCACACTACACCTGGAATCTGGGTCTGTGTTCACACTACACCTGGACTCTGGGACTGTGTTCACACTACACCTGGACTCTGGGACTGTGTTCACAATACTCCTGGACTCTGGGACTGTGTTCACACTACACCTGGACTCTGGGACTGTGTTCACACTACACCTGGACTCTGGGACTGTGTTCACAATACACTTGAACTCTGGGACTGTGTTCACACTACACCTGGACTCTGGGACTGTGATCACAATACACTTCAACTCTGGGACTGTGTTCACAATACACCTGGAACCTGGGACTGTGTTCACAATTCACCTGGACTCTGGGACTGTGTTCCACTAGACCTGGTCTCTGGGACTGTGTTCACAATACACCTGGCCTCTGGGTCTGTGTTGACACTACACCTGGAATCTGGGAATGTGTTCACAATACACCTGGACTCTGGGTCTGTGTTCACACTACAACTCGAATCTGGGAATGTGTTCAAACGACACGTGGACTCTGTGACTGTGTTCACAAAACACGTGGACCCTGGCACTGTGTTCAAACTACACCTGGACTCTGGGACTGTGTTCATACGACAACTGGAATCTCGGAATGTGTTCAAACTACACGTGGACTCTGGGACTGTGTTCACAAAACACGTGGACTCTGGGACTCTGTTCAAACTACACCTGGACTCTGGGACGGTGTTCACACTACACCTGGACTCTGGGACTATGTACATAATACACCTGGACTCTGGGACTGTGTTCACACTACACCTGGAATCTGGGTCTGTGTTCACAATATACCTGGACTGTGGGATTGTGTTCACACTACACCTGGACTCTGGGACTGTGTTCACAATACACCTGGACTCCGGGAGTGTCTTCACCCTACACCTGGACTCTGGGAATGTGTTCGCACTGCACCTGGACTCTGGGACGCTGCTCGCACGACACCTGGTGTCTGGGACTGTGTTCACACTACACCTGGACTCTGGGACTGTGTTCACAATACACCTGGACTCCGGGAGTGTGTTCACCCTACACCTGGACTCTGGGTCTGTGTTTACATAAACATAGAAACATAGAAGATAGGAGCAGGAGTCGGCCATTCGGCCCCTCGAGCCTGCTCCTCCATTCGATGAGATCATGGCTGATCATCCAAACTCAGTACCCTGTACCTGCCTTCTCCCCATATCCCTTGATACCTTTAGCTTTAAGAAATATATCTAACTCATTCTTGAATATATTTAATGACTTGGCCTCAACTACCTTTTGTGGTAGAGCATTCCACAGGTTCACCACTCTCTGGGTGAAGAAATTCCTCCTCATTTCTGTCCTAAATGGCTTACCCCTTATCCTTAGATTATGACCCCTGGTATTGGACTCTCCGACCATCGGGAAAATCTTCCTGCATCTAGTTTGTCCAGACCTGTCAGAATTTTATATGTTTCGATGAGATCCCCTCTCATTCTTCTAAACTCCAGCGAGTATAAGCCCAATCGACCCAATCTCTCCTCATATGTCATTCCTGCCATCCCAGGTATCAGCCTTGTGAATCTTCGCTGAACTCCTTCCATGGCAAGAACATCCTTCGTCAGATAAAGCGACCAAAACTGCACACAATACTCAAGGTGTGGTCTCACCAAGGCCCTGTACAACTGCAGCAGGACATCCCTGTTCCTGTACTCAAACTCTCTCGCTACGAAGGCCAACATACCATTTGCCTTCTTGACCGCCTGCTGCACCTGCATGCTTACCTTCAGCGACTGGTGCACAAGGACACCCAGGCTCGTTGCACTTCCCCTTCTCCCAATCTATTGCCATTCAGATAATAGTCTGCCTTTCTGTTTTTGACACCAAAGTGGATAACCTCGCATTTATCCACTGTATATTGCATCTGCCATGCTTCTGCCCACTCACCCAACCTGTCCAAATCATCCTGGAGTTTCTCGGTATCCTCCTCGCAGCACACACTCCCACCCAGCTTTGTGTCATCTGCAAACTTGGAGATATTACATTTAGTTCCCTTATCTAGATCATTAATGTATATTGTGAATAGCTGGGGTCCAAGGACCGATCCCTGCGGTACCCCACTAGTCACTGCTTGCCACTCGGAAAAAGACCCATTAATTCCTACTCTTTGCTTTCTGTCCGCCAACCAGTTCTCTATCCAAGTCAATACCTTGCCCCCAATCCCATGTGCCTTAACTTTACACGCTAATCTCTTATGCGGGACCTTATCGAAAGCCTTTTGAAAGTCCAAATACACCACATCTACTGGTTCTCCCTTATCTATTTTCCCAGTTACATCCTCAAAAAATTCCAGTAGATTAGCCAAGCACGATTTACCTTTTGTAAATCCATGTTGACTTTGTCCGATCCTGTCACTGTTTTTCAAGTGCTCAGCTATTACATCCTTTATAATGGACTCTAGCATTTTCCCCACTACCGATGTCAGGCTTACCGGTCTGTAGTTCCCCGCTTTCTCTCTACCACCCTTTTTGAATAGTGGGGTAACATTAGCTACCCTCCAATCCATGGGTACAGTTCCAGATTCCATCGAATGTTGGAAGATGATCAGCAATGCATCTACTATTTCTAGGGCCACTTCCTTAAGTACCATAGGATGTAGATTATAAGGCCCTGGGGATTTATCGGCCTTCAATCCCGTCAATTTCCCTAACACCATTTCCCTGCAAATACTGATTTCTTTCAGTTCCTCCCTTTCATCAGACCGTATGTTCTCCAACATCTCTGGGAGGTTATTTGTGTCCTCCTTTGTGAAGACAGAACCAAAATATGCATTTAATTGGTCTGCCATTTCTTTGTTCCCCATTATAACTTCCCCCGCTTCTGACTGCAGGGACCTACACTTGATTTCACTAATCTTTTTCTCTTCACATATCTATAAAAACTCTTACAGTCAGTTTTTATGTTCCAATGCAAGGTTACTTTCATATTCTATTTTCCCCTTCTTAATTAATCCCTTTGTCCTCCTTTGTTGAATCCTAAACTGCTCCCAATCCTCAGGGTTACCGCTTTTTCTGGCCAATTTATATGCCCTCTCCTTGGATCTTATGCTATCCCTAATTTCCCTTGTTAGCCACGGTTGAGTCACCCTTTTTGTTTTATTCTTATGCCACACTGGGATGAACAAATTCTGTAGTTCATCCATGCAGTCTTTGAATGTTTGCCATTGCCTATCCACCGTCAACCCTTTGAGTGACATTCCCCAATCAATCCTACCCAATTCGCGCCTCATACCATCGTAGTTTCCTTTATTTAAATTCAGGACCCTAGTCTCTGATTCAACTACTTCACTCTCCATCCTAATGAAGAATTCTATCATATTATGATCACTCTGACCCAAGGGGCCTCGTACAACAAGATTGCTAATTAATCCTTTCTCGTTACATAATACCCAGTCTAAGATGGCCTGATCTCTGGTTGGTTCCTCGACATATTGTTCCAGAAAACCATCCCGTAAACATTCTAGGAATTCCTCCTGCACAGTATTTTTACTAATTTGGTTAGCCCAATTTACATGTAAATTAAAGTCACCCATGATGACTGCTGTGCCCTTACTGCATGCTTCTCTAATTTCCCTTTTAATTCCGTCCCCAACCTCCGTATTACTGTTTGGAGGTCTATATACCACTCCCACTAACGTTTTCTGCCCCTTGTTATTTCTCAGTTCTACCCATAGAGATTCCGCATCATCAGAGCTAATATCCTTCCTTTCAATTGTGTTAATCCCCTCTTTAACCAGCAATGCTGCCCCACCTCCCTTTCTTTTTTGCCTATCTTTCCTAAATATTGAATACTCCTGGATGTTGAGTTCCCAGCCTTGGCCACCCTGGAGCTATGTTTCTGTAATCCCAATCAAATCGTATTCATTTACCTCTATTTGCGCAGCTAATTCATCCACCTTGTTCCGAATGCTCCTTGCATTGAGACACAAAGCCTTCAGGCCTGTTTTTTTAACGCTCTCAGACCTATATGAATTATTATTTACTGTGACCATGTTTGATTTAAACCAATGAGTTCTTTGCCTTCTACTTTTGTTTTTCTCCTTCCTGTCTTTTGCTTTTATCCTGGTTTCCCTTTCCTCTGTCTCCCTGCTCAGGTACCCAAACCCTGCCAATCTAGTTTAAACCCTCCCCAACAGCACTAGCAAACACTCCCCCTAGGACATCGGTCCCGGCCCTGCCCAGGTGCAGACCGTCCCGTTTGTACTGGTCCCACCTCCCCCAGAACCGGTTCCAATGTCCAAGGAATTTGAATCCCTCCCCCTTGCACCAAACTACAAGTGGAGTCTGGGACTATGTTCACAAAGCATGTGGACTCTGGGACTGTGTTCACAATACACGTGGACTCTGGGACTGTCTTCACCCTACACCTGGACTCTGGGACTGTGTTCACGCTGCACCTGGACAATGGGACTGTGTTCACGCTGCACCTGGACTCTGGGACTGTGTTCAGACTACACCTGGACTCTGGGTCTGTGTTCACAATACACATGGACTCTGGGACTGTGTTCACACTGCACCTGGACTTTGGGACTGTGTTCACACTGCACCTGGACTCTGGGTCTGTGTTCACAATACACCTGGACTCTGGGACTGTGTTCATACTACACCTGGACACTGGGTCTGTGTTCACAATACACATGGACTCTGGGACTGTGTTCACACTGCACCTGGACTCTGGGACTGTGTTCACACTGCACCTGGACTCTGGGTCTGTGTTCACAATACACCTGGAGTCTGGGAATGTGTTCATACTACACCTGGACACTGGGACTGTGTTCACACTACACCTGGACTCTGGGACTGTGTTCACACTACACCTGGACACTGGGAGTGTGTTCACAATACACCTGGACTCTGGGACTGTGTTCACAATACACCTGGGGGTAGAAATTAGGTCGCGCCCCATTTGGGGCGCAAATATCGTCCGGACGCAAATATTAGCGCCTGGCGCTAATTATCGGCACTGATGGGAAACTTCACTTTTACCGCCCCGGGAGGTGAGTGGAGCGCTAAAGCAGGCGCTGCACACCTCTCTTAAGGCGCAAAGGCCGAGCAGTGAGGCGCTAACTCGGAGCGCTGGCGAAGCTCATGTAATGTCAGTCAGCAATGGAACACACACACAATGGCACGGGCCAGTTCTTAAAGGGGATGGTTAATCTTGCTTTCCATCCACATCCTGTTCATTGCTGCCTTGAATCTCGGCCTGGAGAGACTTGCACATCAAATGTGCTGGAAAGAACAATGGAGAGCACCAGGCAAAGAGCTCAGAGTGCAGCTCCCACGGTCTCTGCTAAATCGATACAAGGAATGGCAAATCAAAATGAACCTGCAAAGTGCTGCTCAGTACCCAAAACTCCTTCACACAACGTTGAATCTCTCCAGAAGTCTCTCCCTCTCTCTCTCAGAATGCGTAGTTCAAAAATGCCACCAACAATAAAAGACAGGAAGAGACCCCCTTTAAATAGCGCCCCCCCCAGCCCCACAGCGATTGATAGCGTTCCAGTCTTCTGGTCGTTGGAAGCGCCAGGCGGTAAGGCAGGGGGCGCCACTCAATTTCCGCTACGGGGCGCCCCAAGGGCGTTGCACCATGGAATGACGTCACAATCTGCGCGCGCAGGTGGTCGCAGCGGTAAGTTTTAGCGCCGCCGCACAATCTCAAGTTAAGTTCTCGAGCGGCGCAAACATCGCTGCGCCCGGGCGTTAGCGGCTTTGCGCCCCATTAGCGCCCTCTTAAGGCGCTAACGGGTGGCGCAACCAAGTGAATTTTTACCCCCTGGACTCTGGGACTGTGTTCACAATACACCTGGACTCTGGGACTGTGTTCACACTACACCTGGACACTGGGATTGTGTTCACAATACACCTGGACTCAGGGACTGTGTTCACAATACACCTGGACTCAGGGACTGTGTTCACAATACACCTGGACTCAGGGACTGTGTTCACAATACACCTGGACTCTGGGTCTGTGTTCACACTACAACTCGAATCTGGGAATGTGTTCAAACGACACGTGGACTCTGTGACTGTGTTCACAAAACACGTGGACCCTGGCACTGTGTTCAAACTACACCTGGACTCTGGGACTGTGTTCATACGACAACTGGAATCTGGGAATGTGTTCAAACTACACGTGGACTCTGGGACTGTGTTCACAAAACACGTGGACTCTGGGAATGTGTTCACACTACACCTGGACTCTGGGACTGTGTTCAAACTACACGTGGACTCTGGGACTGTGTTCACAAAACACGTGGACTCTGGGACTGTGTTCAAACTACACCTGGACTCTGGGACTGTGTTCACAATACACCTGGACTCTGGGACTATGTACATAATACACCTGGACTCGGACGGTGTTCACACTACACCTGGACTCTGGGTCAGTGTTCACAATATACCTGGACTCTGGGACTGTGTTCACACTACACCTGGAATCTGGGTCTGTGTTCACAATATACCTGGACTCTGGGACTGTGTTCACAATACACCAGGAACCTGGGACTGTGTTCACAATACACCTAGACTCTGGGACTGTGTTCACAATACACCTGGACTCAGGGACTGTGTTCACAATACACCTGGTCTCTGGGTCTGTGTTCACACTGCACCTGGACTCTGGGACTGTGTTCACAATACACCAGGAACCTGGGACTGTGTTCACAATACACCTAGACTCTGGGACTGTGTTCACAATACACCTGGACACTGGGACTGTGTTCACACTGCACCTGGACTCTGTGTCTGTGTTCACAATACACCTGGTCTCTGGGTCTGTGTTCACAATACACCTGGACTCTGGGATTGTGTTGACACCACACCTGGACTCTGGGACTGTGTTCACAATACACCAGGAACCTGGGACTGTGTTCAGAATACACCTAGACTCTGGGACTGTGTTCACAATACACCAGGTACCTGGGAATGTGTTGACACTAAACCTGGACTCTGGGACTGTGTTCACAATACACCTGGACTCTGGGGCTGTGTTCACACTACACCTGGACTCTGGGACTGTGTTCACAATACACCTGGAATCTGGGACTGTGTTCACAATACACTTGAACTCTGGGAATGTGTTCACACTACACCTGGACTCTGGGACTGTGTTCACAATACACTTGAACTCTGGGACTGTGTTCACAATACACCTGGAACCTGGGACAGTGTTCACAATTCTCCTGGACTCTGGGACTATGTTCACACTAGACCTGGACTCTGGGACTGTGTTCACAATACACCTGGACTCTGGGACTGTGTTCACAATACACCTGGCCTCTGGGTCTGTGTTGACACTACAGCTGGAATCTGGGAATGTGTTCAAACTACACGTGGACTCTGGGACTGTGTTCACAAAACAGGTGGACTCTGGGACTTTGTTCAAACTACACCTGGACTCTGGGACTTTGTTCACACTACACCTGGAATCTGGGTCTGTGTTCACACTACACCTGGACTCTGGGACTGTGTTCACACTACACCTGGACTCTGGGACTGTGTTCACAATACTCCTGGACTCTGGGACTGTGTTCACACTACACCTGGACTCTGGGACTGTGTTCACACTACACCTGGACTCTGGGACTGTGTTCACAATACACTTGAACTCTGGGACTGTGTTCACACTACACCTGGACTCTGGGACTGTGATCACAATACACTTCAACTCTGGGACTGTGTTCACAATACACCTGGTACCTGGGACTGTGTTCACAATTCACCTGGACTCTGGGACTGTGTTCCCACTAGACCTGGTCTCTGGGACTGTGTTCACAATACACCTGGCCACTGGGTCTGTGTTGACACTACACCTGGAATCTGGGAATGTGTTCACAATACACCTGGACTCTGGGTCTGTGTTCACACTACAACTCGAATCTGGGAATGTGTTCAAACGACACGTGGACTCTGTGACTGTGTTCACAAAACACGTGGACCCTGGCACTGTGTTCAAACTACACCTGGACTCTGGGACTGTGTTCATACGACAACTGGAATCTCGGAATGTGTTCAAACTACACGTGGACTCTGGGACTGTGTTCACAAAACACGTGGACTCTGGGACTCTGTTCAAACTACACCTGGACTCTGGGACGGTGTTCACACTACACCTGGACTCTGGGACTATGTACATAATACACCTGGACTCTGGGACTGTGTTCACACTACACCTGGAATCTGGGTCTGTGTTCACAATATACCTGGACTGTGGGATTGTGTTCACACTACACCTGGACTCTGGGACTGTGTTCACAATACACCTGGACTCCGGGAGTGTCTTCACCCTACACCTGGACTCTGGGAATGTGTTCGCACTGCACCTGGACTCTGGGACGCTGCTCGCACGACACCTGGTGTCTGGAACTGTGTTCACACTACACCTGGACTCTGGGTCTGTGTTCACAATACTCCTGGACTCCGGGAGTGTGTTCACGTTACACCTGGACTCTGGGTCTGTGTTTACATAAACATAGAAACATAGAAGATAGGAGCAGGAGTCGGCCATTCGGCCCCTCGAGCCTGCTCCTCCATTCGATGAGATCATGGCTGATCATCCAAACTCAGTACCCTGTACCTGCCTTCTCCCCATATCCCTTGATACCTTTAGCTTTAAGAAATATATCTAACTCATTCTTGAATATATTTAATGACTTGGCCTCAACTACCTTTTGTGGTAGAGCATTCCACAGGTTCACCACTCTCTGGGTGAAGAAATTCCTCCTCATTTCTGTCCTAAATGGCTTACCCCTTATCCTTAGATTATGACCCCTGGTATTGGACTCTCCGACCATCGGGAAAATCTTCCTGCATCTAGTTTGTCCAGACCTGTCAGAATTTTATATGTTTCGATGAGATCCCCTCTCATTCTTCTAAACTCCAGCGAGTATAAGCCCAATCGACCCAATCTCTCCTCATATGTCATTCCTGCCATCCCAGGTATCAGCCTTGTGAATCTTCGCTGAACTCCTTCCATGGCAAGAACATCCTTCGTCAGATAAAGCGACCAAAACTGCACACAATACTCAAGGTGTGGTCTCACCAAGGCCCTGTACAACTGCAGCAGGACATCCCTGTTCCTGTACTCAAACTCTCTCGCTACGAAGGCCAACATACCATTTGCCTTCTTGACCGCCTGCTGCACCTGCATGCTTACCTTCAGCGACTGGTGCACAAGGACACCCAGGCTCGTTGCACTTCCCCTTCTCCCAATCTATTGCCATTCAGATAATAGTCTGCCTTTCTGTTTTTGACACCAAAGTGGATAACCTCGCATTTATCCACTGTATATTGCATCTGCCATGCTTCTGCCCACTCACCCAACCTGTCCAAATCATCCTGGAGTTTCTCGGTATCCTCCTCGCAGCACACACTCCCACCCAGCTTTGTGTCATCTGCAAACTTGGAGATATTACATTTAGTTCCCTTATCTAGATCATTAATGTATATTGTGAATAGCTGGGGTCCAAGGACCGATCCCTGCGGTACCCCACTAGTCACTGCTTGCCACTCGGAAAAAGACCCATTAATTCCTACTCTTTGCTTTCTGTCCGCCAACCAGTTCTCTATCCAAGTCAATACCTTGCCCCCAATCCCATGTGCCTTAACTTTACACGCTAATCTCTTATGCGGGACCTTATCGAAAGCCTTTTGAAAGTCCAAATACACCACATCTACTGGTTCTCCCTTATCTATTTTCCCAGTTACATCCTCAAAAAATTCCAGTAGATTAGCCAAGCACGATTTACCTTTTGTAAATCCATGTTGACTTTGTCCGATCCTGTCACTGTTTTTCAAGTGCTCAGCTATTACATCCTTTATAATGGACTCTAGCATTTTCCCCACTACCGATGTCAGGCTTACCGGTCTGTAGTTCCCCGCTTTCTCTCTACCACCCTTTTTGAATAGTGGGGTAACATTAGCTACCCTCCAATCCATGGGTACAGTTCCAGATTCCATCGAATGTTGGAAGATGATCAGCAATGCATCTACTATTTCTAGGGCCACTTCCTTAAGTACCATAGGATGTAGATTATAAGGCCCTGGGGATTTATCGGCCTTCAATCCCGTCAATTTCCCTAACACCATTTCCCTGCAAATACTGATTTCTTTCAGTTCCTCCCTTTCATCAGACCGTATGTTCTCCAACATCTCTGGGAGGTTATTTGTGTCCTCCTTTGTGAAGACAGAACCAAAATATGCATTTAATTGGTCTGCCATTTCTTTGTTCCCCATTATAACTTCCCCCGCTTCTGACTGCAGGGACCTACACTTGATTTCACTAATCTTTTTCTCTTCACATATCTATAAAAACTCTTACAGTCAGTTTTTATGTTCCAATGCAAGGTTACTTTCATATTCTATTTTCCCCTTCTTAATTAATCCCTTTGTCCTCCTTTGTTGAATCCTAAACTGCTCCCAATCCTCAGGGTTACCGCTTTTTCTGGCCAATTTATATGCCCTCTCCTTGGATCTTATGCTATCCCTAATTTCCCTTGTTAGCCACGGTTGAGTCACCCTTTTTGTTTTATTCTTATGCCACACTGGGATGAACAAATTCTGTAGTTCATCCATGCAGTCTTTGAATGTTTGCCATTGCCTATCCACCGTCAACCCTTTGAGTGACATTCCCCAATCAATCCTACCCAATTCGCGCCTCATACCATCGTAGTTTCCTTTATTTAAATTCAGGACCCTAGTCTCTGATTCAACTACTTCACTCTCCATCCTAATGAAGAATTCTATCATATTATGATCACTCTGACCCAAGGGGCCTCGTACAACAAGATTGCTAATTAATCCTTTCTCGTTACATAATACCCAGTCTAAGATGGCCTGATCTCTGGTTGGTTCCTCGACATATTGTTCCAGAAAACCATCCCGTAAACATTCTAGGAATTCCTCCTGCACAGTATTTTTACTAATTTGGTTAGCCCAATTTACATGTAAATTAAAGTCACCCATGATGACTGCTGTGCCCTTACTGCATGCTTCTCTAATTTCCCTTTTAATTCCGTCCCCAACCTCCGTATTACTGTTTGGAGGTCTATATACCACTCCCACTAACGTTTTCTGCCCCTTGTTATTTCTCAGTTCTACCCATAGAGATTCCGCATCATCAGAGCTAATATCCTTCCTTTCAATTGTGTTAATCCCCTCTTTAACCAGCAATGCTGCCCCACCTCCCTTTCTTTTTTGCCTATCTTTCCTAAATATTGAATACTCCTGGATGTTGAGTTCCCAGCCTTGGCCACCCTGGAGCTATGTTTCTGTAATCCCAATCAAATCGTATTCATTTACCTCTATTTGCGCAGCTAATTCATCCACCTTGTTCCGAATGCTCCTTGCATTGAGACACAAAGCCTTCAGGCCTGTTTTTTTAACGCTCTCAGACCTATATGAATTATTATTTACTGTGACCATGTTTGATTTAAACCAATGAGTTCTTTGCCTTCTACTTTTGTTTTTCTCCTTCCTGTCTTTTGCTTTTATCCTGGTTTCCCTTTCCTCTGTCTCCCTGCTCAGGTACCCAAACCCTGCCAATCTAGTTTAAACCCTCCCCAACAGCACTAGCAAACACTCCCCCTAGGACATCGGTCCCGGCCCTGCCCAGGTGCAGACCGTCCCGTTTGTACTGGTCCCACCTCCCCCAGAACCGGTTCCAATGTCCAAGGAATTTGAATCCCTCCCCCTTGCACCAAACTACAAGTGGAGTCTGGGACTATGTTCACAAAGCACGTGGACTCTGGGACTGTGTTCACAATACACGTGGACTCTGGGACTGTCTTCACCCTACACCTGGACTCTGGGACTGTGTTCACGCTGCACCTGGACAATGGGACTGTGTTCACGCTGCACCTGGACTCTGGGACTGTGTTCAGACTACACCTGGACTCTGGGTCTGTGTTCACAATACACATGGACTCTGGGACTGTGTTCACACTGCACCTGGACTTTGGGACTGTGTTCACACTGCACCTGGACTCTGGGTCTGTGTTCACAATACACCTGGACTCTGGGACTGTGTTCATACTACACCTGGACACTGGGTCTGTGTTCACAATACACATGGACTCTGGGACTGTGTTCACACTGCACCTGGACTCTGGGACTGTGTTCACACTGCACCTGGACTCTGGGTCTGTGTTCACAATACACCTGGAGTCTGGGAATGTGTTCATACTACACCTGGACACTGGGACTGTGTTCACACTACACCTGGACTCTGGGACTGTGTTCACACTACACCTGGACACTGGGAGTGTGTTCACAATACACCTGGACTCTGGGACTGTGTTCACAATACACCTGGGGGTAGAAATTAGGTCGCGCCCCATTTGGGGCGCAAATATCGTCCGGACGCAAATATTAGCGCCTGGCGCTAATTATCGGCACTGATGGGAAACTTCACTTTTACCGCCCCGGGAGGTGAGTGGAGCGCTAAAGCAGGCGCTGCACACCTCTCTTAAGGCGCAAAGGCCGAGCAGTGAGGCGCTAACTCGGAGCGCTGGCGAAGCTCATGTAATGTCAGTCAGCAATGGAACACACACACAATGGCACGGGCCAGTTCTTAAAGGGGATGGTTAATCTTGCTTTCCATCCACATCCTGTTCATTGCTGCCTTGAATCTCGGCCTGGAGAGACTTGCACATCAAATGTGCTGGAAAGAACAATGGAGAGCACCAGGCAAAGAGCTCAGAGTGCAGCTCCCACGGTCTCTGCTAAATCGATACAAGGAATGGCAAATCAAAATGAACCTGCAAAGTGCTGCTCAGTACCCAAAACTCCTTCACACAACGTTGAATCTCTCCAGAAGTCTCTCCCTCTCTCTCTCAGAATGCGTAGTTCAAAAATGCCACCAACAATGAAAGACAGGAAGAGACCCCCTTTAAATAGCGCCCCCCCCCAGCCCCACAGCGATTGATAGCGTTCCAGTCTTCTGGTCGTTGGAAGCGCCAGGCGGTAAGGCAGGGGGCGCCACTCAATTTCCGCTACAGGGCGCCCCAAGGGCGTTGCACCATGGAATGACGTCACAATCTGCGCGCGCAGGTGGTCGCAGCGGTAAGTTTTAGCGCCGCCGCACAATCTCAAGTTAAGTTCTCGAGCGGCGCAAACATCGCTGCGCCCGGGCGTTAGCGGCTTTGCGCCCCATTAGCGCCCTCTTAAGGCGCTAACGGGTGGCGCAACCAAGTGAATTTTTACCCCCTGGACTCTGGGACTGTGTTCACAATACACCTGGACTCTGGGACTGTGTTCACACTACACCTGGACACTGGGATTGTGTTCACAATACACCTGGACTCAGGGACTGTGTTCACAATACACCTGGACTCAGGGACTGTGTTCACAATACACCTGGACTCTGGGTCTGTGTTCACACTACAACTCGAATCTGGGAATGTGTTCAAACGACACGTGGACTCTGTGACTGTGTTCACAAAACACGTGGACCCTGGCACTGTGTTCAAACTACACCTGGACTCTGGGACTGTGTTCATACGACAACTGGAATCTGGGAATGTGTTCAAACTACACGTGGACT
This sequence comes from Squalus acanthias, assembly GCA_030390025.1. Classification (NCBI taxonomy): domain Eukaryota; kingdom Metazoa; phylum Chordata; class Chondrichthyes; order Squaliformes; family Squalidae; genus Squalus; species Squalus acanthias. The sequence goes on along the minus strand of CM059430.1, from coordinate 84,284,108 downwards.
CTGGGACTGTGTTCACAAAACACGTGGACTCTGGGAATGTGTTCACACTACACCTGGACTCTGGGACTGTGTTCAAACTACACGTGGACTCTGGGACTGTGTTCACAAAACACGTGGACTCTGGGACTGTGTTCAAACTACACCTGGACTCTGGGACTGTGTTCACAATACACCTGGACTCTGGGACTATGTACATAATACACCTGGACTCTGGGACGGTGTTCACACTACACCTGGACTCTGGGTCAGTGTTCACAATATACCTGGACTCTGGGACTGTGTTCACACTACACCTGGAATCTGGGTCTGTGTTCACAATATACCTGGACTCTGGGACTGTGTTCACAATACACCAGGAACCTGGGACTGTGTTGACACTACAGCTGGAATCTGGGAATGTGTTCAAACTACACGTGGACTCTGGGACTGTGTTCACAAAACAGGTGGACTCTGGGACTGTGTTCAAACTACACCTGGACTCTGGGACTGTGTTCACACTACACCTGGAATCTGGGTCTGTGTTCACACTACACCTGGACTCGGGGACTGTGTTCACACTACACCTGGACTCTGGGACTGTGTTCACAATACTCCTGGACTCTGGGACTGTGTTCACAGTACACCTGGACTCTGGGAATGTGTTCACACTACACCTGGACTCTGGGACTGTGTTCAAACTACACGTGGACTCTGGGACTGTGTTCACAAAACACGTGGACTCTGGGACTGTGTTCAAACTACACCTGGACTCTGGGTCTGTGTTCACAGTACATCTGGAATCTGGGACTATGTACATAATACACCTGGACTCTGGGACGGTGTTCACACTACACCTGGAATCTGGGTCAGTGTTCACAATACACCTGGACTCTGGGACTGTGTTCACACTACACCTGGAATCTGGGTCAGTGTTCACAATACACCTGGACTCTGGGACTGTGTTCACACTACACCTGGAATCTGGGTCTGTGTTCACAATATACCTGGACTGTGGGACTCTGCTCGCAGTATACCTGGTCTCTGGGTCTGTGTTCACAATACACCTGGGCTCCGGGACTGTGTTCACACTACACCTGTACTCAGGGACTGTGTTCACAATACACCTGGTCTCTGGGTCTGTGTTCACAATACACCTGGACTCTGGAACTGTGTTCACACTACACCTGGACTCTGGGACTGTGTTCACACTACACCTGGACTCTGGGACTGTGTTCACAATACACCTGGATTCTGGGACTGTGTTCACAATACACTTGAACTCTGGGAATGTGTTCACACTACACCTGGACTCTGGGACTGTGTTCATAATACACTTGAACTCTGGGACTGTGTTCACAATACACCTGGAACCTGGGACAGTGTTCACACTAGACCTGGACTCTGGGACTGTGTTCACAATACACCTGGACTCTGGGACTGTGTTCACACTAGACCTGGACTCTGGGACTGTGATCACAATACACTTCAACTCTGGGACTGTGTTCACAATACACCTGGACTCAGGGACTGTGTTCACAATTCACCTGGACTCTGGGACTGTGTTCACAATTCACCTGGACTCTGGGACTGTGTTCACACTAGACCTGGACTCTGGGAGTGTGTTCACACTAGACCTGGACTCTGGGACTGTGTTCACAATACACCTGGACTCTGGGTCTGTGTTGACACTACAGCTGGAATCTGGGAATGTGTTCAAACTACACCTGGACTCTGGGACTGTGTTCACACTACACCTGGAATCTGGGTCTGTGTTCACACTACACCTGGACTCTGGGACTGTGTTCACACTACACCTGGACTCTGGGACAGTGTTCACAATACACCTGGACTCTGGGACTGTGTTCACAATACACCTGGACTCTGGGACTGTGTTCACACTACACCTGGACTCTGGGACTATGTTCACAATACACCTGGACTCTGGGACTGTGTTCACACTACACCTGGACTCTGGGACTGTGTTCACACTACACCTGGAATCTGGGTCTGTGTTCACACTACACCTGGACTCTGGGACTGTGTTCACACTACACCTGGACTCTGGGACTGTGTTCACAATACTCCTGGACTCTGGGACTGTGTTCACAATACACTTGAACTCTGGGACTGTGTTCACACTACACCTGGACTCTGGGACTGTGATCACAATACACTTCAACTCTGGGACTGTGTTCACAATACACCTGGAACCTGGGACTGTGTTCACAATTCACCTGGACTCTGGGACTGTGTTCCCACTAGACCTGGACTCTGGGACTGTGTTCACAATACACCTGGCCTCTGGGTCTGTGTTGACACTACACCTGGAATCTGGGAATGTGTTCATGCTGCACCTAGCCAATGGGACTGTGTTCACGCTGCACCTGGACTCTGGGACTGAGTTCAGACTACACCTGGACTCTGGGTCGGTGTTCACAATACACATGGACTCTGGGACTGTGTTCACACTGCACCTGGACTCTGGGACTGTGTTCACAATACACCTGGACTCTGGGACTGTGTTCATACTACACCTGGACTCTGGGACTGTGTTCACAATACACCTGGACTCTGGGACTGTGTTCACAATACACCTGGACTCTGGGACTCTGTTCACAATACACCTTGGCATCTGGGACTGTGTTCACACTACACCTGGACACTGGGATTGTGTTCACAATACACCTGGACTCAGGGACTGTGTTCACAATACACCTGGACTCAGGGACTGTGTTCACAATACACCTGGACTCAGGGACTGTGTTCACAATACACCTGGACTCAGGGACTGTGTTCACAATACACTTGAACTCTGGGACTGTGTTCACAATACACCTGGACTCTGGGACTGTGTTCACACTACACCTGGACTCTGGGAATGTGTTCACAATACACCTGGAACCTGGGACTGTGTTCACAATACACCTGGACTCTGGGACTGTGTTCACACTGCACCTGGACTCTGGGACTGTGTTCACACTGCACCTGGACTCTGGGACTGTGTTCACAATACACCTGGACTCTGGCTCTGTGTTCACACTACACCTGGACTCTGGGACTGTGTTCATACTACAACTGGAATCTGGGAATGTGTTCAAACTACACGTTGTCTCTGGGACTGTGTACACAATACACGTGGACTCCGGGACTGTGTTCAAACTAAACCTGGACTCTGGGACTGTGTTCATACTACAACTGGAATCTGGGAATGTGTTCAAACTACACGTGGACTCTGGGACTGTGTTCACAAAACACGTGGACTCTGGGAATGTGTTCACACTACACCTGGACTCTGGGACTGTGTTCCCAATACACCTGGACTCTGGGACTGTGTACATAATACACCTGGACTCTGGGACTGTGTTCACACTACACCTGGACTCTGGGTCAGTGTTCACAATACACCTGGACTCTGGGACTGTGTTCACACTACACCTGGACTCAGAGACTGTGTTCCAAATACATCAGGACTCTGGGACTGTGTTCACAATACACCTGGACTCTGGGACTGTGTTGCCACTAAACCTGGACTCTGGGACTGTGTTCACAATACACCTAGAATCTGGGACTGTGTTCACAATACACCTGACTCTGGGACTATGTTCACAATACACCTGGACTCTGGGACTGTGTTCACACTGCACCTGGACTCTGGGTCTGTGTTGACACTAAACCTGGACTCTGGGACTGTGTTCACAATACACCTAGAATCTGGGACTGTGTTCACAATACACCTGGTCTCTGGGTCTGTGTTCACAATACACCTGGACTCTGGAACTGTGTTCACACTACACCTGGACTCTGGGACTGTGTTCACACTACACCTGGACTCTGGGACTGTGTTCACAATACACCTGGATTCTGGGACTGTGTTCACAATACACTTGAACTCTGGGAATGTGTTCACACTACACCTGGACTCTGGGACTGTGTTCACAATACACTTGAACTCTGGGACTGTGTTCACAATACACCTGGAACCTGGGACAGTGTTCACACTAGACCTGGACTCTGGGACTGTGTTCACAATACACCTGGACTCTGGGACTGTGTTCACACTAGACCTGGACTCTGGGACTGTGTTCACAATTCACCTGGACTCTGGGACTGTGTTCACAATTCACCTGGACTCTGGGACTGTGTTCACAATTCACCTGGACTCTGGGACTGTGTTCACACTAGACCTGGACTCTGGGAGTGTGTTCACACTAGACCTGGACTCTGGGACTGTGTTCACAATACACCTGGACTCTGGGTCTGTGTTGACACTACAGCTGGAATCTGGGAATGTGTTCAAACTACACATGGACTCTGGGACTGTGTTCAATCTACACCTGGACTCTGGGACTGTGTTCACACTACACCTGGAATCTGGGTCTGTGTTCACACTACACCTGGACTCTGGGACTGTGTTCACACTACACCTGGACTCTGGGACAGTGTTCACAATACTCCTGGACTCTGGGACTGTGTTCACAATACACCTGGACTCTGGGACTGTGTTCACACTACACCTGGACTCTGGGACTATGTTCACAATACACCTGGACTCTGGGACTGTGTTCACACTACACCTGGACTCTGGGACTGTGTTCACACTACACCTGGAATCTGGGTCTGTGTTCACACTACACCTGGACTCTGGGACTGTGTTCACACTACACCTGGACTCTGGGACTGTGTTCACAATACTCCTGGACTCTGGGACTGTGTTCACAATACACTTGAACTCTGGGACTGTGTTCACACTACACCTGGACTCTGGGACTGTGATCACAATACTCTTCAACTCTGGGACTGTGTTCACAATACACCTGGAACCTGGGACTGTGTTCACAATTCACCTGGACTCTGGGACTGTGTTCCCACTAGACCTGGACTCTGGGACTGTGTTCACAATACACCTGGCCTCTGGGTCTGTGTTGACACTACACCTGGAATCTGGGAATGTGTTCACGCTGCACCTAGCCAATGGGACTGTGTTCACGCTGCACCTGGACTCTGGGACTGAGTTCAGACTACACCTGGACTCTGGGTCTGTGTTCACAATACACATGGACTCTGGGACTGTGTTCACACTGCACCTGGACTCTGGGACTGTGTTCACAATACACCTGGACTCTGGGACTGTGTTCATACTACACCTGGACTCTGGGAATGTGTTCACAATACACCTGGACTCTGGGACTGTGTTCACAATACACCTGGACTCTGGGACTCTGTTCACAATACACCTTGGCATCTGGGACTGTGTTCACACTACACCTGGACACTGGGATTGTGTTCACAATACACCTGGACTCAGGGACTGTGTTCACAATACACCTGGACTCAGGGACTGTGTTCACAATACACCTGGACTCAGGGACTGTGTTCACAATACACCTGGACTCAGGGACTGTGTTCACAATACACTTGAACTCTGGGACTGTGTTCACAATACACCTGGACGCTGGGACTGTGTTCACACTACACCTGGACTCTGGGAATGTGTTCACAATACACCTGGAACCTGGGACTGTGTTCACAATACACCTGGACTCTGGGACTGTGTTCACAATACACCTGGACTCTGGGACTGTGTTCACACTGCACCTGGACTCTGGGACTGTGTTCACACTGCACCTGGACTCTGGGACTGTGTTCACAATACACCTGGACTCTGGCTCTGTGTTCACACTACACCTGGACTCTGGGACTGTGTTCATACTACAACTGGAATCTGGGAATGTGTTCAAACTACACGTTGTCTCTGGGACTGTGTACACAATACACGTGGACTCCGGGACTGTGTTCAAACTAAACCTGGACTCTGGGACTGTGTTCATACTACAACTGGAATCTGGGAGTGTGTTCAAACTACACGTGGACTCTGGGACTGTGTTCACAAAACACGTGGACTCTGGGAATGTGTTCATACTACACCTGGACTCTGGGACTGTGTTCCCAATACACCTGGACTCTGGGACTGTGTACATAATACACCTGGACTCTGGGACTGTGTTCACACTACACCTGGACTCTGGGTCAGTGTTCACAATACACCTGGACTCTGGGACTGTGTTCACACTACACCTGGACTCAGAGACTGTGTTCCAAATACATCAGGACTCTGGGACTGTGTTCACAATACACCTGGACTCTGGGACTGTGTTGACACTAAACCTGGACTCTGGGACTGTGTTCACAATACACCTAGAATCTGGGACTGTGTTCACAATACACCTGACTCTGGGACTATGTTCACAATACACCTGGACTCTGGGACTGTGTTCACACTGCACCTGGACTCTGGGTCTGTGTTGACACTAAACCTGGACTCTGGGACTGTGTTCACAATACACCTAGAATCTGGGACTGTGTTCACAATACACCTGGTCTCTGGGTCTGTGTTCACAATACACCTGGACTCTGGAACTGTGTTCACACTACACCTGGACTCTGGGACTGTGTTCACACTACACCTGGACTCTGGGACTGTGTTCACAATACACCTGGATTCTGGGACTGTGTTCACAATACACTTGAACTCTGGGAATGTGTTCACACTACACCTGGACTCTGGGACTGTGTTCACAATACACTTGAACTCTGGGACTGTGTTCACAATACACCTGGAACCTGGGACAGTGTTCACACTAGACCTGGACTCTGGGACTGTGTTCACAATACACCTGGACTCTGGGACTGTGTTCACACTAGACCTGGACTCTGGGACTGTGTTCACAATTCACCTGGACTCTGGGACTGTGTTCACAATTCACCTGGACTCTGGGACTGTGTTCACAATTCACCTGGACTCTGGGACTGTGTTCACACTAGACCTGGACTCTGGGAGTGTGTTCACACTAGACCTGGACTCTGGGACTGTGTTCACAATACACCTGGACTCTGGGTCTGTGTTGACACTACAGCTGGAATCTGGGAATGTGTTCAAACTACACATGGACTCTGGGACTGTGTTCACATAACAGGTGGACTCTGGGACTGTGTTCAAACTACACCTCGACTCTGGGACTGTGTTCACACTACACCTGGAATCTGGGTCTGTGTTCACACTACACCTGGACTCTGGGACTGTGTTCACACTACACCTGGAATCTGGGTCTGTGTTCACACTACACCTGGACTCTGGGACTGTGTTCACACTACACCTGGACTCTGGGACAGTGTTCACAATACTCCTGGACTCTGGGACTGTGTTCACAATACACCTGGACTCTGGGACTGTGTTCACACTACACCTGGACTCTGGGACTATGTTCACAATACACCTGGACTCTGGGACTGTGTTCACACTACACCTGGACTCTGGGACTGTGTTCACACTACACCTGGAATCTGGGTCTGTGTTCACACTACACCTGGACTCTGGGACTGTGTTCACACTACACCTGGACTCTGGGACTGTGTTCACAATACTCCTGGACTCTGGGACTGTGTTCACAATACACTTGAACTCTGGGACTGTGTTCACACTACACCTGGACTCTGGGACTGTGATCACAATACACTTCAACTCTGGGACTGTGTTCACAATACACCTGGAACCTGGGACTGTGTTCACAATTCACCTGGACTCTGGGACTGTGTTCCCACTAGACCTGGACTCTGGGACTGTGTTCACAATACACCTGGCCTCTGGGTCTGTGTTGACACTACACCTGGAATCTGGGAATGTGTTCATGCTGCACCTAGCCAATGGGACTGTGTTCACGCTGCACCTGGACTCTGGGACTGAGTTCAGACTACACCTGGACTCTGGGTCGGTGTTCACAATACACATGGACTCTGGGACTGTGTTCACACTGCACCTGGACTCTGGGACTGTGTTCACAATACACCTGGACTCTGGGACTGTGTTCATACTACACCTGGACTCTGGGACTGTGTTCACAATACACCTGGACTTTGGGACTCTGTTCACAATACACCTCGGCATCTGGGACTGTGTTCACACTACACCTGGACACTGGGATTGTGTTCACAATACACCTGGACTCAGGGACTGTGTTCACAATACACCTGGACTCAGGGACTGTGTTCACAATACACCTGGACTCAGGGACTGTGTTCACAATACACCTGGACTCAGGGACTGTGTTCACAATACACTTGAACTCTGGGACTGTGTTCACAATACACCTGGACTCTGGGACTGTGTTCACACTACACCTGGACTCTGGGACTGTGTTCACAATACACCTGGACTCTGGCTCTGTGTTCACACTACACCTGGACTCTGGGACTGTGTTCATACTACAACTGGAATCTGGGAATGTGTTCAAACTACACGTTGTCTCTGGGACTGTGGACACAATACACGTGGACTCCGGGACTGTGTTCAAACTAAACCTGGACTCTGGGACTGTGTTCATACTACAACTGGAATCTGGGAATGTGTTCAAACTACACGTGGACTCTGGGACTGTGTTCACAAAACACGTGGACTCTGGGAATGTGTTCATACTACACCTGGACTCTGGGACTGTGTTCCCAATACACCTGGACTCTGGGACTGTGTACATAATACACCTGGACTCTGGGACTGTGTTCACACTACACCTGGACTCTGGGTCAGTGTTCACAATACACCTGGACTCTGGGACTGTGTTCACACTACACCTGGACTCTGGGTCTGCGTTCACAATACACCTGGAATCTGAGAATGTGTTCATACTACAGCTTGACTCTGGGATTGTGTTCACACTACACCTGGACTCAGAGACTGTGTTCCAAATACATCAGGACTCTGGGACTGTGTTCACAATACACCTGGACTCTGGGACTGTGTTGACACTACACCTGGACTCTGGGACTGTGTTCACAATACACCTAGACTCTGGGACTGTGTTCACAATACACCTGACTCTGGGACTATGTTCACAATACACCTGGACTCTGGGACTGTGTTCACACTGCACCTGGACTCTGGGTCCGTGTTCACGCTGCACCTGGACTCTGGGACTGTGTGCACACTGCACCTGGACTCTGGGTCTGTGTTCACAATACACCTGGACTCTGGGACTGTGTTCGTACTACACCTGGACACTGGGACTGTGTTCACACTACACCTGGACACTGGGAGTGTGTTCACACTACACCTGGAATCTGGGTCTGTGTTCACAATACACCTGGACTCTGGGACTGTGTTCACAATACACCTGGACTCTGGGACTGTGTTCACAATACACCTGGACTCTGGGACTGTGTTCACACTACACCTGGACACTGGGATTGTTTTCACAATACACCTGGACTCTGGGACTGGGTACACAATACACTTTAACTCTGGGAATGTGTTCACAATACACCTGGACTCAGGGACTGTGTTTACAATACACTTGAACTCTGGGACTGTGTTCACAATACACCTGGACTCTGGGACTGTGTTCACAATACACTTTAACTCTGGGACTGTGTTCACACTACACCTGGACTCTGGGACTGTGTTCAAAATACACTTGAACTCTGGGACTGTGTTCACAATACACCTGGAACCTGGGACAGTGTTCACAATTCACCTGGACTCTGGGACTGTGTTCACACTCGACCTGGACTCTGGGACTGTGTTTACAATACACCTGGCCTCTGGGTCTGTGTTGACACTACAGCTGGAATCTGGAAATGTGTTCAAACTACACGTGGACTCTGGGACTGTGTTCACATAACAGGTGGACACTGGGACAGTGTTCAAACTACACCTGGACTCTGGGACTGTGTTCACACTACACCTGGAATCTGGGTCTGTGTTCACACTACACCTGGACTCTGGGACTGTGTTCACACTACACCTGGACTCTGGGACTGTGTTCACAATACACCTGGACTCTGGGACTGTGTTCACAATACTCCTGGACTCTGGGACTGTGTTCACAATACACCTGGACTCTGGGACTGTGTTCACACTACACCTGGACTCTGGGACTGTGTTCACAATACACCTGGACTCTGGGACTGTGTTCACACTACACCTGGACTCTGGGACCGTGTTCACACTACACCTGGAATCTGGGTCTGTGTTCACACTACACCTGGACTCTGGGACTGTGTTCACACTACACCTGGACTCTGGGACTGTGTTCACAATACTCCTGGAATCTGGGACTGTGTTCACAATACACTTGAACTCTGGGACTGTGTTCACACTACACCTGGACTCTGGGACTGTGATCACAATACACTTCAACTCTGGGACTGTGTTCACAATACACCTGGAACCTGGAACTGTGTTCACAATTCACCTGTACTCTGGGAATGTGTTCCCACTAGACCTGGACTCTGGGACTGTATTCACAATACACCTGGCCTCTGGGTCTGTGTTGACACTACACCTGGAATCTGGGAATGTGTTCACGCTGCACCTGGACTCTGGGACTGTGTTCAGACTACACCTGGACTCTGGGTCTGTGTTCACAATACACATGGACTCTGGGACTGTGTTCACACTGCACCTGGACTCTGGGACTGTGTTCACAATACACCTGGACTCTGGGACTGTGTTCACAATACACCTGGACTCTGGGACTGTGTTCACAATACACCTGGACTCTGGGACTGTGTTCACAATACACCTTGGCATCTGGGACTGTGTTCACACTACACCTGGACACTGGGATTGTGTTGACACTACAGCTGGAATCTGGGAATGTGTTCAAACTACACGTGGACTCTGGGACTGTGTTCACATAACAGGTGGACTCTGGGACTGTGTTCAAACTACACCTCGACTCTGGGACTGTGTTCACACTACACCTGGAATCTGGGTCTGTGTTCACACTACACCTGGACTCTGGGTCTGTGTTCACACTACACCTGGACTCTGGGACTGTGTTCACAATACTCCTGGACTCTGGGACTGTGTTCACAATACACCTGGACTCTGGGACTGTGTTCACACTACACCTGGACTCTGGGACTGTGTTCACAATACACCTGGACTCTGGGACTGTGTTCACAATACTCCTGGACTCTGGGACTGTGTTCACAATACACCTGGACTCTGGGACTGTGTTCACACTACACCTGGACTCTGGGACTGTGTTCACAATACACCTGGACTCTGGGACTGTGTTCACACTACACCTGGACTCTGGGACTGTGTTCACACTACACCTGGAATCTGGGTCTGTGTTCACACTACACCTGGACTCTGGGACTGTGTTCACACTACACCTGGACTCTGGGACTGTGTTCACAATACTCCTGGAATCTGGGACTGTGTTCACAATACACTTGAACTCTGGGACTGTGTTCACACTACACCTGGACTCTGGGACTGTGATCACAATACACTTCAACTCTGGGACTGTGTTCACAATACACCTGGAACCTGGGACTGTGTTCACAATTCACCTGTACTCTGGGAATGTGTTCCCACTAGACCTGGACTCTGGGACTGTATTCACAATACACCTGGCCTCTGGGTCTGTGTTGACACTACACCTGGAATCTGGGAATGTGTTCACGCTGCACCTGGACTCTGGGACTGTGTTCAGACTACACCTGGACTCTGCGTCTGTGTTCACAATACACATGGACTCTGGGACTGTGTTCACACTGCACCTGGACTCTGGGACTGTGTTCACAATACACCTGGACTCTGGGACTGTGTTCATACTACACCTGGACTCTGGGACTGTGTTCACAATACACCTGGACTCTGGGACTGTGTTCACAATACACCTGGACTCTGGGACTGTGTTCACAATACACCTTGGCATCTGGGACTGTGTTCACACTACACCTGGACACTGGGATTGTGTTCACAATACACCTGGACTCAGGGACTGTGTTCACAATACACCTGGACTCTGTGACTGTGTTCACAATACTCTTGAACTCTGGGACTGTGTTCACAATACACCTGGAACCTGGGATTGTGTTCACCATTCACCAGGACTCTGGGACTGTGTTCCCGCTAGACCTGGACTCTGGGATTGTGTTCACAATACAACTGGCCTCTGGGTCTGTGTTGACACTACACCTGGAATCTGGGAATGTGTTCAAACTACACGTGGACTCTGGTACTGTGTACACAAAACACGTGGACTCTGGGACTGTGTTCACAAAACACGTGGACTCTGGGACTGTGTTCAAACTACACCTGGACTCTGGGTCTGTGTTCAAACTACACCAGGACTCTGGGACTGTGTACATAATACACCTGGATTCTGGGACTATGTTCCCACTAGGCCTGGACTCTGGGACTGTGCTCACAATACACCTGGCCTCTGGGTCTGTGTTGACACTACACCTGGAATCTGGGAATGTGTTCACACTACACCTGGCCAATGGGAATGTGTTCACGCTGCACCTGGACTCTGGGACTGTGTTCACAATACACCTGGACTCTGGGTCTGTGTTGACACTACACCTGGAATCTGGGAATGTGTTCACGCTGCACCTGGACTCTGGGACTGTGTTCACACTGCACCTGGACTCTGGGTCTGTGTTCACAATACACCTGGACTCTGGGACTGTGTTCGTACTACACCTGGACACTGGGACTGTGTTCACACTACACCTGGACACTGGGAGTGTGTTCACACTACACCTGGAATCTGGGACTGTGTTCACAATACACCTGGACTCTGGGACTGTGTTCACAATACACCTGGACTCTGGGACTGTGTTCACACTACACCTGGACACTGGGATTGTTTTCACAATACACCTGGACTCTGGGACTGGGTACACAATACACTTTAACTCTGGGAATGTGTTCACAATACACCTGGACTCAGTGACTGTGTTTACAATACACTTGAACTCTGGGACTGTGTTCACAATACACCTGGACTCTGGGACTGTGTTCACAATACACTTTAACTCTGGGACTGTGTTCACAATACACTTGAACTCTGGGACTGTGTGCACACTACGCCTGGACTCAGGGATTGTGTTCACAAGACACTTGAAATCTGGGACTGTGTTCACAATACACCTGGAACCTGGGATTGTGTTCACCATTCACCAGGACTCTGGGACTGTGTTCCCGCTAGACCTGGACTTTGGGATTGTGTTCACAATACACCTGGCCTCTGGGTCTGTGTTGACACTACACCTGGAATCTGGGAATGTGTTCAAACTACACGTGGACTCTGGGACTGTGTTCACAAAACACGTGGACTCTGGGACTGTGTTCAAACTACACCTGGACTCTGGGTCTGTGTTCAAACTACACCTGGACTCTGGGACTGTGTACATAATACACCTGGACTCTGGGTCAGTGTTCACAATACACCTGGACTCTGGGACTGTGTTCACACTACACCTGGAATCTGGGTCTGTGTTCACAATACACCTGGACTCTGGGACTGTGTTCACAATACACCTGGAACCTGGGACTGTGTTCACAATTCACCTGGACTCTGGGACTGTGTTCACAATACACATGGACTCTAGGTCTGTGTTGACAATACACCTGGAATCTGGGAATGTGTTCACGCTGCACCTGGCCAATGGGACTGTGTTCACACTGCACCTGGACTCTGGGACTGTGTTCACAATACACCTGGACTCTGGGTCTGTGTTCACAATACACATGGACTCTGGGACTGTGTTCACACTGCACCTGGACTCTGGGATATTGTTCACAATACACCTGTACTCTGGGTCTGTGTTCACAATACACATGGACTCTGGGACTGTGTTCACACTGCACCTGGACTCTGGGACTGTGTTCACACTGCACCTGGACTCTGGGTCTGTGTTCACAATACACCTGGACTCTGCGACTGTGTTCGTACTACACCTGGACACTGGGACTGTGTTCACACTACACCTGGACTCTGGGACTGTGTTCAAACTACAGCTGGACACTGGGAGTGTGGTCACACTACACCTGGAATCTGGGTCTGTGTTCACAATACACCTGGACTCTGGGACTGTGTTCACAATACACCTGGATCTGGGACTGTGTTCACAATACACCTGGATTCTGGGACTGTGTTCACACTACACCTGGACACTGGGATTGTTTTCACAATACACCTGGACTCTGGGACTGTGTACACAATACACTTTAACTCTGGGAATGTGTTCACAATACACCTGTACTCTGGGACTGTGTTCACAATACACTTTAACTCTGGGACTGTGTTCACAATACACTTGAACTCTGGGACTGTGTTCACAATACACTTTAACTCTGGGACTGTGTTCACAATACACTTGAACTCTGGGACTGTGTGCACACTACACCTGGACTCTGGGACTGTGTTCACAATACACTTGAACTCTGGGACTGTGTTCACAATACACCTGGAACCTGGGATTGTGTTCACCATTCACCAGGACTCTGGGACTGTGTTCCCGCTAGACCCGGACTCTGGGATTGTGTTCACAATACACCTGGCCTCTGGGTCTGTGTTGACACTACACCTGGAAACTGGGAATGTGTTCAAACTACACGTGGACTCTGGGACTGTGTTCACATAACACGTGGTCTCTGGGACTGTGTTCAAACTACACCTGGACTCTGGGTCTGTGTTCAAACTACACCTGGACTCTGGGACTGTGTACATAATACACCTGGACTCTGGGTCAGTGTTCACACTACACCTGGAATTTGGGTCTGTGTTCACAATACACATGGACTCTGGGTCTGTGTTAACACTAGACCTGGAATCTGGGAATATGTTCACGCTGCACCTGGCCAATGGGACTGTGTTGACGCTGCACCTGGACTCTGGGTCTGTGTTCACAATACACCTGGACTCTGGGACAGTGTTCGTACTACACCTGGACACTGGAACTGTGTTCACTCTACATCTGGACTCTGGGACTGTGTTCACACTACACCTGGACACTGGGAGTGTGTTCACACTACACCTGGAATCTGGGTCTGTGTTCACAATACACCTGGACTCTGGGACTGTGTTCACAATACACCTGGACTCTGGGACGGTGTTCACAATACACCTGGACTCTGGGACTGTGTTCACCCTACAGCTGGACACTGGGATTGTTTTCACAATACACCTGGACTCTGGGACTGTGTACACAATACACTTTAACTCTGGGAATGTGTTCACAATACACCTGGACTCAGGGACTGTGTTCACAATACACTTGAACTCTGGGACTGTGTTCACAATACACCTGGACTCTGGGAATGTGTTCACAATACACCTGGACTCTGGGACTGTGTTCACACTGCACCTGGACTCTGGGACTGTTTTCACAATACACCTGGACTCTGGGTCTGTGTTCACACTACACCTCGAATCTGGGAATGTGTTCAAACGACACGTGGACTCTGGGACTGTGTTCACAAAACACGTGGACTCTGGGAATGTGTTCACACTACACCTGGACTCTGGGACTGTGTTCAAACTACACGTGGACTCTGGGACTGTGTTCACAAAACACGTGGGGGTAGAAATTAGGTCGCGCCCCATTTGGGGCGCAAATATCGTCTGGACGCAAATATTAGCGCCTGGCGCTAATTATCGGCACTGACTGGAAACTTCACTTTTACCGCCCCGGGAGCTGAGTGGAGCGCTAAAGCAGGCGCTGCACACCTGTCTTAAGGCGCAAAGGCCAAGGAGTGAGGCGCTAACTCAGCGCGCGAGCGCAGCGCAGCTGCTGCCAGTTAGCGAGGGAACACAGACACACTGGCGCCGGACACTTCTTAAAGCGTGGGGGGCCACTTGCTCCCCAGCCCCACCCTGCTCATTGCAGCCTTGAATCTCGGCCTGGAGAGACCTGTGAATCCATTTTGCTGCCAAGCATGGAGAGGGTGAGAGAACGCGCTCATCGCTTCACCGAGCGGGCCTTGGATGCTCTGGTTGGCGCAGTGGAGCGCAGACGATGTATGCTCTTCCCTGAGAGTGGCAGGATGCCTTTGCCACGCGAGTTCAGAAGAGTGTGGAGGGAGGTGGCTCAGAGCGTCTCCTCCAGGAGCATGGAGCCCAGGACCCATACTCAATGCCGCAAAAAGTTCAACGACCTCACTCGGGTCGTCAGGGTGAGTGGCTTTTTCTCAATACCTCTTCATCCCTCCATCTCAACCTCACTCTATGGCCAGAGGGTCTTAAAACCCCAATGCACAACACTCATCCAACACCTATGGCACTTTCATCAAACACACACACACATTCAACACTTTGCATACAGTAAGGGCTATTCACCTATGGGAGGCACATCAGGCAAGACCATGGCTGCATACAGTAAGGGCTATTCACCTATGGGAGGCACATCAGGCAAGACCATGGCTGTATACAGTAAGGGCTATTCACCTATGGGACGCACATCAGGCAAGACCATGGCTGTATATTGTAAGGGCTATTCACCTATGGGAGGCACATCAGGCAAGACCATGGCTGTATATTTACTCAGATGCTGTCCTTTTTCTTGCAGGCTAAGCTGGCTCATAATAGGAGACAGCAGCAACGGACAGGTGGAGGGCGGCCTCAGCTGCAACCCCTCAGCGATCTTGAGGAGCGCGTCCACAGGATTGTGGCAAGCCGGGTGATCGGTCCCGTCGCACTGGAGACGCCGACCCCGTTCTGGACAGCAATGGTAAGGTCATCACCTTTTTGTCCTCTGTCCTTCCACTTGTCCCTCACAACACCAGCCTTTGACACTTTCAATCCAACTTGCTAACTCGCTGCACTTATTCCTCCCTTACTGCCACCCTGTCCTCACGCTAAAGCCACTCTTGTACCTCCCTGCTTTCAGATGGTGATTCACCAGCTGAGGAGACGGGCCCTGAAGCTGCCACTGGGAGTGATGCTGCAGCTGAGGAGGAAGAGGAAGCCAGAGCATCAGTGCCACCCTCTCCCGAGGAAGCCCATGCCCACACTGGGAACACGCCTTCCCCGGAGGGGAGCAGGGGGGAAGGGGCTGATGAGGGTGAAGCTCCAGGACCCAGCGGGCTGCAGCAACGCCATGGGGGGGGTAGGGAAGAACGGGGGCCTTCTCCCCAGAGGGAGAGTATGCCAGACACTCCTACTGCAATGGACGCAGAGGAGGAGCGGCTGATCGCAGAAATGAACACCCAGGCGGTGGGCATGCACACTGAGCTCATGGGTGCAGTGGGAAGGGTGCCCGAATGCATTGAGTCACTGGCAAGGAGTGTGGAGCACTTCGCTGTAGCACAGGCGGATGCCACACTAACGCTTAGTGCTGCAATTCAGTCACTGGCTGCCGTGATCCCATCTCTGACTGCTCTCATACAGACTCAGTTTGAGGCCACGCGAGCACAGACTGCTGCCAACCTCGATGGTTCGTGCACATGTCCCCGGGGCTGTCACCGCACCGCAGCAGGCCAGCAATCTGTTCTCCGGCAGATTGCACCGGATGCTGAAGTGCTGCCCCGTGGGAGTGCCAGTGTGTCGGGCGAGCAGGGAGTTGCTGTCCTCTCTCACGATGACAGCATTCCTGCTGCCAACACTGTCACTTCTCCACTGCACTTGCCACCGCCTGTAGGACAGACTGCTGCCGCCCATGCAGAGTTGGTGCAGTCTGCAGCCGGGCCCTCCAGGCCCAGAAGTGGTCGAGGCCGTCCTTCAGGGGCATCTGCAGTGTCAGGGTCTGACGAGCAGCAGCCTTCCACCAGCCTTGCTGCAGCCACTGAGGTCCCATTACGGAGGAGCAGTAGGGTTAGAAGGGGGGAAGTGCGCAAGGGAAGGAGATCACCCTCGAAGGGCAAAAAGTAGGAGGTGTGACAAAATGCTGGTCATTTTTTGATTAAAGGCCGAGGTTCATGGTCCAACTTTTGTTTAGTGTTTTGGACATTATCTCCAGGTTGTGAGAACCAGTTATGTTTTTGACTGTTTTTTTGTGTTTATTTCTATGAGTTTGTCATGAGGAATTGACACACACAGAGTTTGTAACATAAATAAGTTTCTGTATTCAAAATATACATGGTTGGTGGTTGGAATTATTGGTGCCTTGGCCGGCTTAGGGGTTGCGTGCTGGGTTGATTAATGTTGGTAGCAATGGCAGGGGCCCTAGAAGCGGCTTGCTATTAGCCGTTGACGGACGGCCCTTGCAGTTTGACCATTGTGGGCCGCCCTCCCGCCTTGGTGCTGCTGATGATCATCGTCCTCGTCCTCTTCCTCCTCTTCCTCCTCCTCCTCTGGTGGTGCTCCAAGGCCTGGTGTCATTGGCTGGGTCCTGAGGATTGCCATGTTATGCAACATGCAGCACACGACTACGAAGTTCGATACTGCAGGGCTCCTCCGGAATGGTCCAGACAGCGGAACCGTTGTTTCAGCACGCCGATTGTGCGCTCAATAATGTTCCTGGTTGCTTGATGGCTTTCATTGTACCGCAGCTCAGCAGGGGTGTTGGGCGTACGGAGCGGTGTCATCAGCCAGGTGCTCAATGCATACCCCTTGTCCCCGAGAAGCTGATGCGGTGCCTCGAAAAGTTCTGCCACAGTAGTCTGGCGCAGGATAAAAGCATCATGGCAGCTGCCAGGATACTGGGCATTGACAGCGAGTATCAGCTGTCTGTGGTCACAGACCAACTGGACATTCAAGGAATGGAACCCCTTTCTGTTCCTGAATTCCTCGGCATTCTCACGCGGAGCACGCAAAGCCACATGCGTGCAGTCAATGGCGCCCTGCACCATGGGGAAGCCCGCTACCCTCGCAAAGCCCAGAGCGCGGTCACGCTGCTTGTCTGGGGTCATAGGGAAAGAGATGAACTCTCGTCTCCTTCTGAAGAGGGCATTTGTGACCTGCCGGATGCAGCGATGCACCGCGAACTGGGAGATATTGGCGAGGTCCCCAGCAGCAGCTTGGAATGAGCCAGTGGCGTAAAAGTTCAAAGCCACTGTGACCTTCACTGCCAGCGACAGAGACGTCCTGGACCTCAGTTGAGGCTGCAGATCTGGCTGCAGCAGGTGGCAGAGCTCAGTGACCACCTCCTTGCTGAATCGCAGCCTTCGCAAACACAGCTCCTCGGACATATGGATGTAGGAGAGCTGTTCACGATATACCCTGGGAGGGGAAGCTCTCCTGTACATACGCCTGTTGGCCCTCCTCCGTCTGGCCATCATTGCCACTCTCTCTCTGCGTCTCTGTATCCTCCGATTCAGCTGGAGCAGGACGACGCCCCCAATCAGTGCAGCCCCCATATTCTCTTTGCAAGCAAAGTAAAGAGGGACAGCAACTAAAGTTGCAGCAAAGTTAGGATCAATAGGCAAAACTACCTCACAAAGCGTTGAGTCAATGTAGAAGTCTCTCTGTCTCTCTCTCCGAATCTCTCTCTCTCTCTCAGAACGAGTGGTGCATAAATGTCGACCACAGAAAAAGACAGGAAGAGGCCCCCTTTAAATAGCGCCCCCCCCAGCCCCACAGCGATTGATAGCGTTCCAGTTTTCCGGTCGTTGGAAGCGCCAGGCGGTAAGGCAGGGGGCGCCACTCAATTTCCGCTCCGGGGCGCCACAAGGGCGTTGCACCATGGAATGACGTCACAATCTGCGCGCGCAGGTGGTCGCAGCGGTAAGTTTTAGCGCCGCCGCACAATCTCAAGTTAAGTTCTCGAGCGGCGCAAACATCGCTGCGCCCGGGCATTAGCGGCTTTGCGCCCCATTAGCGCCCTCTTAAGGCGCTAACGGGAGGCGCAACCAACTGAATTTTTACCCCCTGGACTCTGGGAATGTGTTCATACTGCACCTAGACTCTGGGATTGTGTTCACACTACACCTGGACTCTGGGACTGTGTTCCAAATACATCAGGACTCTGGGACTGTGTTCACAATACACCTGGACTCTGGGACTGTGTTCCAAATACACCAGGACTCTGGGACTGTGTACACACTACACCTGGAATCTGGGTCTGTGTTCACAATACACCTGGACTCTGGGAATGTGTTCATACTGCACCTAGACTCTGGGATTGTGTTCACACTACACCTGGACTCCGGGAGTGTCTTCATCCTACACCTGGACACTGGGACTGTATTCCAAATACACCAGGACTCTGGGACTGTGTTCACAATACACCTGGACTCCGGGAGTGTCTTCATCCTACACCTGGACTCTGTGACTGTGTTCAAAATACACCTGGACTCTGAGACTGCGTTCGCACTACAACTGGACTCTGGGACTGTGTTCGCACTACAAGTGGACTCTGGGACTACGTTCGCACTACACCTGGACTGTGGGACTCTGCTCGCAGTATACCTGGTCTCTGGGTCTGTGTTCACAATACACCTGGGCTCCGGGACTGTGCTCACACTACACCTGGACTCAGGGACTGTGTTCACAATACACCTGGACTCAGGGACTGTGTTCACAATACACCTGGTCTCTGGGTCTGTGTTCACAATACACCTGGACTCTGGGACTGTGTTGACACTATACCTGGACTCTGGGTCTGTGTTCACAATACACCAGGAACCTGGGACTGTGTTCACAATACACCTGGACTCTGGGACTGTGTTCACAATACACCTGGATTCTGGGACTGTATTCACACTACACCTGGACTCTGGGATTGTGTTCACAATACACCTGGACTCTGGGACTGTGTTCACACTACACCTGGACTCTGGGACTGTGTTCACATTACACCTGGACTCTGGGACTGTGTTCACAATACACCTGGACTCTGGGACTGTGTTCACAATACACTTGAACTCTGGGACTGTGTTCACACTACACCAGGACTCTGGGACTGTGTTTACAATACACCTGGACTCTGAGACTGTGTTCACACTGCACCTGGACTCTGGGTCTGTGTTCACAATACACCTGGAATCTGGGACTGTGTTCATACTACACCTGGACTCTGGGACTGTGTTCACAATACACCAGGAACCTGGGACTGTGTTCACAATACACTTGAACTCTGGGACTTTGTTCACACTACACCAGGACTCTGGGACTGTGTTTACAATACACCTGGACTCTGGGATTGTGTTCACACTGCACCTGGACTCTGGGTCTGTGTTCACAATACACCTGGACTCTGGGACTGTGTTCATACTACACCTGGACTCTGGGACTGTGTTCACAATACACCAGGAACCTGGGACTGTGTTCACACTACACCTGGACTCTGGGACTGTGTTCACACTACACCTGGACTCTGGGTCTGTGTTCACAATACACCTGGACTCTGGGACTGTGTTCACACTGCACCTGGACTCTGGGTCTGTGTTCACAATACACCTGGACTCTGGGACTGTGTTCATACTACACCTGGACTCTGGGACTGTGTTCACAATACACCAGGAACCTGGGACTGTGTTCACACTACACCTGGACTCTGGGACTGTGTTCACACTACACCTGGACTCTGGGTCTGTGTTCACAATACACCTGGACTCTGGGACTGTGTTCATACTACACCTGGACTCTGGGACTGTGTTCACAATACACCTGAACTCTGGGTCTGTGTTCACAATACACCAGGAACCTGGGACTGTGTTCACACTACACCTGGAATCTGGGACTGTGTTCACAATACACCTGGACTCTGGGTCTGTGTTCACAATACACCTGGACTCTGGGAATGTGTTCACACTACACCTGGACTCTGGGACTGTGTTCACAATACACCTGGACTCTGGGACTGTGTTCACACTACACCTGTACACTGTGAATGTGTTCACAATACACCTGGACTCCGGGACTGTGTTCACAATACACCTGGAACCTGGGACAGTGTTGACACTACACCTGGACTCTGGGACAGTGTTCACACTACTTCTGGACTCTGGGTCTGTGTTCACAATACACCGCGGGGTAGAAATTAGGTCGCGCCCCATTTGGGGCGCAAATATCGTCTGGACGCAAATATTAGCGCCTGGCGCTAATTATCGGCACTGACAGGAAACTTCACTTTTACCGCCCCGGGAGGTGAGTGGAGCACTAAAGCAGGCGCTGCACACCTGTCTTAAGGCGCAAAGGCCAAGGAGTGAGGCGCTAACTCAGCGCGTGAACGCAGCGCAGCTGCTGCCAGTTAGCGAGGGAACACAGACACACTGGCGCCGGACACTTCTTAAAGCGGGGGTGGCCACTTGCTCCCCAGCCACACCCTGCTCATTGCAGCCTTGAATCTCAGCCTGGAGAGATCTGTGAATCCATTTTGCTGCCAAGCATGGAGAGGGTGAGAGAACGCGCTCATCGCTTCACCGAGCGGGCCTTGGATGCTCTGGTTGGCGCAGTGGAGCGCAGACGATGTATGCTGTTCCCTGAGAGTGGCAGGAGGCCTTTGCCACGCGAGTTCAGAAGAGTGTGGAGGGAGGTTGCTCAGAGCGTCTCCTCCAGGAGCATGGTGCCCAGGACCCATACTCAATGCCGCAAAAAGTTCAACGACCTCACTCGGGTCGTCAGGGTGAGTGGCTTTTTCTCAATACCTCTCCATCCCTCCATCTCAACCTCACTCTATGGCCAGAGGGTCTTAAAACCCCAATGCACAACACTCATCCAACACCTATGGCCCTTTCATCAAACACACACACACATTCCACACTTTGCATACAGTAAGTGCTATTCACCTATGGGAGGCACATCAGGCAAGACCATGGCTGTATATTGTAAGGGCTATTCACCTATGGGAGGCACATCAGGCAAGACCATGGCTGTATATTTACTCAGATGCTGTCCTTTTTCTTGCAGGCTAAGCTGGCTCATAATAGGAGACAGCAGCAACGGACAGGTGGAGGGCGGCCTCAGCTGCAACCCCTCAGCGATCTGGAGGAGCGCGTCCACAGGATTGTGGCAAGCCGGGTGATCGGTCCCGTCGCCACTGGAGACGCCGACCCCGTTCTGGACAGCAATGGTAAGGTCATCACCTTTTTGTCCTCTGTCCTTCCACTTGTCCCTCACAACACCAGCCTTTGACACTTTCAATCCAACTTGCTAACTCGCTGCACTTATTCCTCCCTTACTGCCACCTTGTGCTCACGCTAAAGCCACTCTTGTACCTCCCTGCTTTCAGATGGTGATTCACCAGCTGAGGAGACGGGCCCTGAAGCTGCCACTGGGAGTGATGCTGCAGCTGAGGAGGAAGAGGAAGCCAGAGCATCAGTGCCACCCTCTCCCGAGGAAGCCCATGCCCACACTGGGAACACGCCTTCCCCGGAGGGGAGCAGGGGGGAAGGGGCTGATGAGGGTGAAGCTCCAGGACCCAGCGGGCTGCAGCAACGCCATGGGGGGGGTAGGGAAGAACGGGGGCCTTCTCCCCAGAGGGAGAGTATGCCAGACACTCCTACTGCAATGGACGCAGAGGAGGAGCGGCTGATCGCAGAAATGAACACCCAGGTGGTGGGCATGCACACTGAGCTCATGGGTGCAGTGGGAAGGGTGCCCGAATGCATTGAGTCACTGGCAAGGAGTGTGGAGCACTTCGCTGTAGCACAGGCGGATGCCACACTAACGCTTAGTGCTGCAATTCAGTCACTGGCTGCCGTGATCCCATCTCTGACTGCTCTCATACAGACTCAGATTGAGGCCACGCGAGCACAGACTGCTGCCAACCTCGATGGTTCGTGCACATGTCCCCGGGGCTGTCACCGCACCGCAGCAGGCCAGCAATCTGTTCTCCGGCAGATTGCTCCGGATGCTGAAGTGCTGCCCCGTGGGAGTGCCAGTGTGTCGGGCGAGCAGGGAGTTGCTGTCCTCTCTCACGATGACAGCATTCCTGCTGCCAACACTGTCACTTCTCCACTGCACTTGCCACCGCCTGTAGGACAGACTGCTGCCGCCCATGCAGAGTTGGTGCAGTCTGCAGCTGGGCCCTCCAGGCCCAGAAGTGGTCGAGGCCGTCCTTCAGGGGCATCTGCAGTGTCAGGGTCTGACGAGCAGCAGCCTTCCACCAGCCTTGCTGCAGCCACTGAGGTCCCATTACGGAGGAGCAGTAGGGTTAGAAGGGGGGAAGTGCGCAAGGGAAGGAGATCACCCTCGAAGGGCAAAAAGTAGGAGGTGTGACAAAATGCTGGTCATTTTTTGATTAAAGGCCGAGGTTCATGGTCCAACTTTTGTTTAGTGTTTTGGACATTATCTCCAGGTTGTGAGAACCAGTTATGTTATTGACTGTTTTTTTGTGTTTATTTCTATGAGTTTGTCAGGAGCGATTGACACACACAGAGTTTGTAAAATAAATAAGTTTCTGTATTCAAAATATACATGGCTGGTGGTTGGAATTATTGGTGCCTTGGCCGGCTTAGGGGTTGCGTGCTGGGTTGATTAGTGTTTGTAGCAATGGCAGGGGCCCTAGAAGCGGCTTGCTATTAGTCGTTGACGGACGGCCCTTGCAGTTTGACCATTGTGGGCCGCCCTCCTGCCTTGGTGCTGCTGATGATCATCGTCCTCGTCCTCTTCCTCCTCTCCTCCTCCTCCTCTGGTGGTGCTACAAGGCATTGGCTGGGTCCTGAGGATTGCCATGTTGTGCAACATGCAGCACACGACTCCGAAGTTCGATACTTGCTCAGGCGAGTACTGCAGGGCTCCTCCGGAATGGTCCAGACAGCGGAACCGTTGTTTCAGCACGCCGATTGTGCGCTCAATAATGTTCCTGGTTGCTTGATGGCTTTCATTGTACCGCAGCTCAGCAGGGGTGTTTGGCGTACGTCTGGCCATCATTGCCACTCTCTGTCTGCAGCTCTGTATCCTCCGATTCAGCTGGAGCAGGACGACGCCCCCAATCAGTGCAGCCCCCATATTCTCTTTGCCAGAAAAGTAATGAGGGACAGCAACTAAAGTAGCAACAAAGTTAGGATGAATAGGCAAAACTACCTCACAAAGCGTTGAGTCAATGTAGAAGTCTCTCTCTCTCTCTCTCCGAATCTCTCTCTCTCTCTCAGAACGAGTGGTGCATAAATGTCGACCACAGAAAAAGACAGGAAGAGGCCCCCTTTAAATAGCGCCCCCCCCCCAGCCCCACAGCGATTGATAGCGTTCCAGTCTTCCGGTCGTTGGAAGCGCCAGGCGGTAAGGCAGGGGGCGCCACTCAATTTCCGCTCCGGGGCGCCCCAAGGGCGTTGCACCATGGAATGACGTCATAATCTGCGCGCGCAGGTGGTCGCAGCGGTAAGTTTTAGCGCCGCCGCACAATCTCAAGTTAAGTTCTCGAGCGGTGCAATCATCGCTGCGCCCGGGCGTTAGCGGCTTTGCGCCCCATTAGCGGCCTCTAAAGGCGCTAACGGGAGGCGCAACCAAGTGAATTTTTACCCCCTGGACTCTGGAACTGTGTTCATACTACACCTGGACTCTGGGACTGTGTTCACAATACACCTGGACTCTGGGATTGTGTTCACAATACACCTGGACTCTGGGACTGTGTTCACTATACACCTGGACTCTGGGACTGTGTTCAAACTACTCGTGGACTCTGGGACTGTGTTCACAATACACCTGGACTCTGGATCTGTGTTCACAATACACCTGGACTCTGGGTCTGTGTTCACACTACACCTGGACTCTGGGACTGTGCTCACAATACACCTGGTCTCTGGGACTGTGTTCACACTACACCTGGACTCTGGGACTGTGTTCACACTACACCTGGAATCTGGGACTGTGTTCACAATACACTTGAACTCTGGGACTGTGTTCACAATATACCTGGACTCTGGGACTGTGTTCACAATACACCTGGACCCTGGGTCTGTGTTCACAATACACCTGGACTCTGGGACTGTGTTCACAATACACCTCGACTCTGGGTCTGTGTTCACACTGCACCTGGACTCTGGGACTGTGTTCACAATACACCTGGACTCTGGGACTGTGTTCACAATATACCTGGACTCTGGAACTGTGTTCACAATACACCTGGCATCTGGGACTGTGTTCATACTACACCTGGACTCTGGGAATGTGTTCACACTACACCTGGACTCTGGGACTGTGTTCACAATACACCTGGACCCTGGGTCTGTGTTCACAATACACCTGGACTCTGGGACTGTGTTCACAATACACCTGGACTCTGGGTCTGTGTTCACACTGCACCTGGACTCTGGGACTGTGTTCACAATACACCTGGACTCTGGGACTGTGTTCACAATACACCTGGACTCTAGAACTGTGTTCACAATACACCTGGCCTCTGGGACTGTGTTCATACTACACCTGGACTCTGGCTCTGTGTTGACACTACACCTGGAATCTGGGAATGTGTTCAAACTACATGTGGACTCTGGGACTGGGTTCACAAAACACGTGGACTCTGGGACTGTGTTCAAACTACACCTGGACTCTGGGTCTGTGTTCAAACAACACCTGGACTCTGGGACTGTGTACATAATACAGCTGGATTCTGGGTCAGTGTTCACAATACACCTGGACTCTGGGACTGTGTTCACAATACACCTGGACTCTAGAACTGTGTTCACGCTACACCTGGACTCTGGGACTGTGTTCACAATACACCTGGACTCTGGGACTGTGTTCATACTACACCTGGACACTGGGATTGTGTTCACAATACACCTGGACTCAGGGACTGTGTTCACAATACACCTGGACTCAGGGACTGTGTTCACAATACACCTGGACTCATGGACTGCATTCGCACTACAACTGGACTCTGGGACTGTGTTCACACTAGACCTGGACTCTGGGACTGTGTTAAAAACTACTCGTGGACACTGGGACTGTGTTCAAACTAGACCTGGACTCTGGGACTGTGATCACACTACACCTGGACTCAGCGACTGTGTTCACAATACATCTGGACTCTGGGACTGTGTTCGCAATACACCTGGAATCTGGGACTGTGTTCACACTACACCTGGACTCTGGGACTGTGTTCACAATACACCTGGACTCTGGGACAGTGTTCAAACTACACGTGGACTCTGGGACTGTGTTCACACTAGACCTGGACTCTGGGACTGTGTTCACAATACACCTGGACTCTGGGACTGTGTTACCAATACACCTGGACTCCGGGAGTGTCTTCATCCTACACCTGGACTCTGTGACTGTGTTCAAAATACACCTGGACTCTGAGACTGCGTTCGCACTACAACTGGACTCTGGGACTGTGTTCGCACTGCAAGTGGACTCTGGGACTGCGTTCGCACTACACCTGGACTGTGGGACTCTGCTCGCAGTATACCTGGTCTCTGGGTCTGTGTTCACAATACACCTGGGCTCCGGGACTGTGTTCACACTACACCTGGACTCAGGGACTGTGTTCACAATACACCTGGTCTCTGGGTCTGTGTTCACAATACACCTGGACTCTGGGACTGTGTTGACACTATACCTGGACTCTGGGTCTGTGTTCACAATACACCAGGAACCTGGGACTGTGTTCACAATACACCTGGACTCTGGGACTGTGTTCACAATACACCTGGATTCTGGGACTGTGTTCACACTACACCTGGACTCTGGGACTGTGTTCACAATACACCTGGACTCTGGGACTGTGTTCACAATACACCTGGACTCATGGACTGCATTCGCACTACAACTGGACTCTGGGACTGTGTTCACACTAGACCTGGACTCTGGGACTGTGTTAAAAACTACTCGTGGACACTGGGACTGTGTTCAAACTAGACCTGGACTCTGGGACTGTGATCACACTACACCTGGACTCAGCGACTGTGTTCACAATACATCTGGACTCTGGGACTGTGTTCGCAATACACCTGGAATCTGGGACTGTGTTCACACTACACCTGGACTCTGGGACTGTGTTCACAATACACCTGGACTCTGGGACAGTGTTCAAACTACACGTGGACTCTGGGACTGTGTTCACACTAGACCTGGACTCTGGGACTGTGTTCACAATACACCTGGACTCTGGGACTGTGTTACCAATACACCTGGACTCCGGGAGTGTCTTCATCCTACACCTGGACTCTGTGACTGTGTTCAAAATACACCTGGACTCTGAGACTGCGTTCGCACTACAACTGGACTCTGGGACTGTGTTCGCACTACAAGTGGACTCTGGGACTGCGTTCGCACTACACCTGGACTGTGGGACTCTGCTCGCAGTATACCTGGTCTCTGGGTCTGTGTTCACAATACACCTGGGCTCCGGGACTGTGTTCACACTACACCTGGACTCAGGGACTGTGTTCACAATACACCTGGTCTCTGGGTCTGTGTTCACAATACACCTGGACTCTGGGACTGTGTTGACACTATACCTGGACTCTGGGTCTGTGTTCACAATACACCAGGAACCTGGGACTGTGTTCACAATACACCTGGACTCTGGGACTGTGTTCACAATACACCTGGATTCTGGGACTGTGTTCACACTACACCTGGACTCTGGGACTGTGTTCACAATACACCTGGACTCTGGGACTGTGTTCACACTACACCTGGACTCTGGGACTGTGTTCACATTACACCTGGACTCTGGGACTGTGTTCACAATACACCTGGACTCTGGGACTGTGTTCACAATACACTTTAACTCTGGGACTGTGTTCACAATACACTTGAACTCTGGGACTGTGTTCACACTACACCAGGACTCTGGGACTGTGGTTACAATACACCTGGACTCTGGGACTGTGTTCACACTGCACCTGGACTCTGGGTCTGTGTTCACAATACACCTGGAATCTGGGACAGTGTTCATACTACACCTGGACTCTGGGACTGTGTTCACAATACACCAGGAACCTGGGACTGTGTTCACAATACACTTGAACTCTGGGACTTTGTTCACACTACACCAGGACTCTGGGACTGTGTTTACAATACACCTGGACTCTGGGACTGTGTTCACACTGCACCTGGACTCTGGGACTGTGTTCACAATACACCTGGACTCTGGGACTGTGTTCATACTACACCTGGACTCTGGGACTGTGTTCACAATACACCTGGACTCTCGGACTGTGTTCACACTACACCTGGACTCTGGGACTGTGTTCACACGACACCTGGACTCTGGGTCTGTGTTCACAATACACCTGGACTCTGGGACTGTGTTCATACCACACCTGGACTCTGGGACTGTGTTCACAATACACCTGAACTCTGGGTCTGTGTTCACAATACACCAGGAACCTGGGACTGTGTTCACACTACACCTGGAATCTGGGACTGTGTTCACAATACACCTGGACTCTGGGTCTGTGTTCACAATACACCTGGACTCTGGGAATGTGTTCACACTACACCTGGACTCTGGGACTGTGTTCACAATACACCTGGACTCTGGATCTGTGTTAACACTACACCTGGAATCTGGGACTGTATTCAAAATACACATGGACTCTGGGACTGTGTTCACACTACACCTGTACACTGTGAATGTGTTCACAATAAACCTGGACTCCGGGACTGTGTTCACAATACACCTGGAACCTGGGACAGTGTTGACACTACACCTGGACTCTGGGACAGTGTTCACACTACTTCTGGACTCTGGGTCTGTGTTCACAATACACCTCGGGGTAGAAATTAGGTCGCGCCCCATTTGGGGCGCAAATATCGTCTGGACGCAAATATTAGCGCCTGGCGCTAATTATCGGCACTGACAGGAAACTTCACTTTTACCGCCCCGGGAGGTGAGTGGAGCGCTAAAGCAGGCGCTGCACACCTGTCTTAAGGCGCAAAGGCCAAGGAGTGAGGCGCTAACTCAGCGCGTGAACGCAGCGCAGCTGCTGCCAGTTAGCGAGGGAACACAGACACACTGGCGCCGGACACTTCTTAAAGCGGGGGGGGGCACTTGCTCCCCAGCCACACCCTGCTCATTGCAGCCTTGAATCTCAGCCTGGAGAGACCTGTGAATCCATTTTGCTGCCAAGCATGGAGAGGGTGAGAGAACGCGCTCATCGCTTCACCGAGCGGGCCTTGGATGCTCTGGTTGGCGCAGTGGAGCGCAGACGATGTATGCTGTTCCCTGAGAGTGGCAGGAGGCCTTTGCCACGCGAGTTCAGAAGAGTGTGGAGGGAGGTGGCTCAGAGCGTCTCCTCCAGGAGCATGGTGCCCAGGACCCATACTCAATGCCGCAAAAAGTTCAACGACCTCACTCGGGTCGTCAGGGTGAGTGGCTTTTTCTCAATACCTCTCCATCCCTCCATCTCAACCTCACTCTATGGCCAGAGGGTCTTAAAACCCCAATGCACAACACTCATCCAACACCTATGGCCCTTTCATCAAACACACACACACATTCCACACTTTGCATACAGTAAGGGCTATTCACCTATGGGAGGCACATCAGGCAAGACCATGGCTGTATATTGTAAGGGCTATTCACCTATGGGAGGCACATCAGGAAAGACCATGGCTGTATATTTACTCAGATGCTGTCTTTTTTCTTGCAGGCTAAGCTGGCTCATAATAGGAGACAGCAGCAACGGACAGGTGGAGGGCGGCCTCAGCTGCAACCCCTCAGCGATCTGGAGGAGCGCGTCCACAGGATTGTGGCAAGCCGGGTGATCGGTCCCGTCGCCACTGGAGACGCCGACCCCGTTCTGGACAGCAATGGTAAGGTCATCACCTTTTTGTCCTCTGTCCTTCCACTTGTCCCTCACAACACCAGCCTTTGACACTTTCAATCCAACTTGCTAACTCGCTGCACTTATTCCTCCCTTACTGCCACCTTGTGCTCACGCTAAAGCCACTCTTGTACCTCCCTGCTTTCAGATGGTGATTCACCAGCTGAGGAGACGGGCCCTGAAGCTGCCACTGGGAGTGATGCTGCAGCTGAGGAGGAAGAGGAAGCCAGAGCATCAGTGCCACCCTCTCCCGAGGAAGCCCATGCCCACACTGGGAACACGCCTTCCCCGGAGGGGAGCAGGGGGGAAGGGGCTGATGAGGGTGAAGCTCCAGGACCCAGCGGGCTGCAGCAACGCCATGGGGGGGGGTAGGGAAGAACGGGGGCCTTCTCCCCAGAGGGAGAGTATGCCAGACACTCCTACTGCAATGGACGCAGAGGAGGAGCGGCTGATCGCAGAAATGAACACCCAGGCGGTGGGCATGCACACTGAGCTCATGGGTGCAGTGGGAAGGGTGCCCGAATGCATTGAGTCACTGGCAAGGAGTGTGGAGCACTTCGCTGTAGCACAGGCGGATGCCACACTAACGCTTAGTGCTGCAATTCAGTCACTGGCTGCCGTGATCCCATCTCTGACTGCTCTCATACAGACTCAGATTGAGGCCACGCGAGCACAGACTGCTGCCAACCTCGATGGTTCGTGCACATGTCCCCGGGGCTGTCACCGCACCGCAGCAGGCCAGCAATCTGTTCTCCGGCAGATTGCTCCGGATGCTGAAGTGCTGCCCCGTGGGAGTGCCAGTGTGTCGGGCGAGCAGGGAGTTGCTGTCCTCTCTCACGATGACAGCATTCCTGCTGCCAACACTGTCACTTCTCCACTGCACTTGCCACCGCCTGTAGGACAGACTGCTGCCGCCCATGCAGAGTTGGTGCAGTCTGCAGCCGGGCCCTCCAGGCCCAGAAGTGGTCGAGGCCGTCCTTCAGGGGCATCTGCAGTGTCAGGGTCTGACGAGCAGCAGCCTTCCACCAGCCTTGCTGCAGCCACTGAGGTCCCATTACGGAGGAGCAGTAGGGTTAGAAGGGGGGAAGTGCGCAAGGGAAGGAGATCACCCTCGAAGGGCAAAAAGTAGGAGGTGTGACAAAATGCTGGTCATTTTTTGATTAAAGGCCGAGGTTCATGGTCCAACTTTTGTTTAGTGTTTTGGACATTATCTCCAGGTTGTGAGAACCAGTTATGTTATTGACTGTTTTTTTGTGTTTATTTCTATGAGTTTGTCAGGAGCGATTGACACACACAGAGTTTGTAAAATAAATAAGTTTCTGTATTCAAAATATACATGGCTGGTGGTTGGAATTATTGGTGCCTTGGCCGGCTTAGGGGTTGCGTGTTGGGTTGATTAGTGTTTGTAGCAATGGCAGGGGCCCTAGAAGCGGCTTGCTATTAGTCGTTGACGGACGGCCCTTGCAGTTTGACCATTGTGGGCCGCCCTCCTGCCTTGGTGCTGCTGATGATCATCGTCCTCGTCCTCTTCCTCCTCTTCCTCCTCCTCCTCTGGTGGTGCTACAAGGCCTGGTGGCATTGGCTGGGTCCTGAGGATTGCCATGTTGTGCAACATGCAGCACACGACTCCGAAGTTCGATACTTGCTCAGGCGAGTACTGCAGGGCTCCTCCGGAATGGTCCAGACAGCGGAACCGTTGTTTCAGCACGCCGATTGTGCGCTCAATAATGTTCCTGGTTGCTTGATGGCTTTCATTGTACCGCAGCTCAGCAGGGGTGTTTGGCGTACGTCTGGCCATCATTGCCACTCTCTGTCTGCAGCTCTGTATCCTCCGATTCAGCTGGAGCAGGACGACGGCCCCAATCAGTGCAGCCCCCATATTCTCTTTGCCAGAAAAGTATTGAGGGACAGCAACTAAAGTAGCAACAAAGTTAGGATGAACAGGCAAAACTACCTCACAAAGCGTTGAGTCAATGTAGAAGTCTCTCTCTCTCTCTCTCCGAATCTCTCTCTCTCTCTCAGAACGAGTGGTGCATAAATGTCGACCACAGAAAAAGACAGGAAGAGGCCCCCTTTAAATAGCGCCCCCCCCAGCCCCACAGCGATTGATAGCGTTCCAGTCTTCCGGTCGTTGGAAGCGCCAGGCGGTAAGGCAGGGGGCGCCACTCAATTTCCGCTCCGGGGCGCCCCAAGGGCGTTGCACCATGGAATGACGTCATAATCTGCGCGCGCAGGTGGTCACAGCGGTAAGTTTTAGCGCCGACGCACAATCTCAAGTTAAGTTCTCGAGCGGTGCAATCATCGCTGCGCCCGGGCGTTAGCGGCTTTGCGCCCCATTAGCGGCCTCTTAAGGCGCTAACGGGAGGCGCAACCAAGTGAATTTTTACCCCCTGGACTCTGGAACTGTGTTCATACTACACCTGGACTCTGGGACTGTGTTCACAATACACCTGGACTCTGGATCTGTGTTAACACTACACCTGGAATCTGGGACTGTATTCAAAATACACATGGACTCTGGGACTGTGTTCACACTACACCTGTACACTGTGAATGTGTTCACAATAAACCTGGACTCCGGGACTGTGTTCACAATACACCTGGAACCTGGGACAGTGTTGACACTACACCTGGACTCTGGGACAGTGTTCACACTACTTCTGGACTCTGGGTCTGTGTTCACAATACACCTCGGGGTAGAAATTAGGTCGCGCCCCATTTGGGGCGCAAATATCGTCTGGACGCAAATATTAGCGCCTGGCGCTAATTATCGGCACTGACAGGAAACTTCACTTTTACCGCCCCGGGAGGTGAGTGGAGCGCTAAAGCAGGCGCTGCACACCTGTCTTAAGGCGCAAAGGCCAAGGAGTGAGGCGCTAACTCAGCGCGTGAACGCAGCGCAGCTGCTGCCAGTTAGCGAGGGAACACAGACACACTGGCGCCGGACACTTCTTAAAGCGGGGGGGGGCACTTGCTCCCCAGCCACACCCTGCTCATTGCAGCCTTGAATCTCAGCCTGGAGAGACCTGTGAATCCATTTTGCTGCCAAGCATGGAGAGGGTGAGAGAACGCGCTCATCGCTTCACCGAGCGGGCCTTGGATGCTCTGGTTGGCGCAGTGGAGCGCAGACGATGTATGCTGTTCCCTGAGAGTGGCAGGAGGCCTTTGCCACGCGAGTTCAGAAGAGTGTGGAGGGAGGTGGCTCAGAGCGTCTCCTCCAGGAGCATGGTGCCCAGGACCCATACTCAATGCCGCAAAAAGTTCAACGACCTCACTCGGGTCGTCAGGGTGAGTGGCTTTTTCTCAATACCTCTCCATCCCTCCATCTCAACCTCACTCTATGGCCAGAGGGTCTTAAAACCCCAATGCACAACACTCATCCAACACCTATGGCCCTTTCATCAAACACACACACACATTCCACACTTTGCATACAGTAAGGGCTATTCACCTATGGGAGGCACATCAGGCAAGACCATGGCTGTATATTGTAAGGGCTATTCACCTATGGGAGGCACATCAGGAAAGACCATGGCTGTATATTTACTCAGATGCTGTCTTTTTTCTTGCAGGCTAAGCTGGCTCATAATAGGAGACAGCAGCAACGGACAGGTGGAGGGCGGCCTCAGCTGCAACCCCTCAGCGATCTGGAGGAGCGCGTCCACAGGATTGTGGCAAGCCGGGTGATCGGTCCCGTCGCCACTGGAGACGCCGACCCCGTTCTGGACAGCAATGGTAAGGTCATCACCTTTTTGTCCTCTGTCCTTCCACTTGTCCCTCACAACACCAGCCTTTGACACTTTCAATCCAACTTGCTAACTCGCTGCACTTATTCCTCCCTTACTGCCACCTTGTGCTCACGCTAAAGCCACTCTTGTACCTCCCTGCTTTCAGATGGTGATTCACCAGCTGAGGAGACGGGCCCTGAAGCTGCCACTGGGAGTGATGCTGCAGCTGAGGAGGAAGAGGAAGCCAGAGCATCAGTGCCACCCTCTCCCGAGGAAGCCCATGCCCACACTGGGAACACGCCTTCCCCGGAGGGGAGCAGGGGGGAAGGGGCTGATGAGGGTGAAGCTCCAGGACCCAGCGGGCTGCAGCAACGCCATGGGGGGGGTAGGGAAGAACGGGGGCCTTCTCCCCAGAGGGAGAGTATGCCAGACACTCCTACTGCAATGGACGCAGAGGAGGAGCGGCTGATCGCAGAAATGAACACCCAGGCGGTGGGCATGCACACTGAGCTCATGGGTGCAGTGGGAAGGGTGCCCGAATGCATTGAGTCACTGGCAAGGAGTGTGGAGCACTTCGCTGTAGCACAGGCGGATGCCACACTAACGCTTAGTGCTGCAATTCAGTCACTGGCTGCCGTGATCCCATCTCTGACTGCTCTCATACAGACTCAGTTTGAGGCCACGCGAGCACAGACTGCTGCCAACCTCGATGGTTCGTGCACATGTCCCCGGGGCTGTCACCGCACCGCAGCAGGCCAGCAATCTGTTCTCCGGCAGATTGCTCCGGATGCTGAAGTGCTGCCCCGTGGGAGTGCCAGTGTGTCGGGCGAGCAGGGAGTTGCTGTCCTCTCTCACGATGACAGCATTCCTGCTGCCAACACTGTCACTTCTCCACTGCACTTGCCACCGCCTGTAGGACAGACTGCTGCCGCCCATGCAGAGTTGGTGCAGTCTGCAGCCGGGCCCTCCAGGCCCAGAAGTGGTCGAGGCCGTCCTTCAGGGGCATCTGCAGTGTCAGGGTCTGACGAGCAGCAGCCTTCCACCAGCCTTGCTGCAGCCACTGAGGTCCCATTACGGAGGAGCAGTAGGGTTAGAAGGGGGGAAGTGCGCAAGGGAAGGAGATCACCCTCGAAGGGCAAAAAGTAGGAGGTGTGACAAAATGCTGGTCATTTTTTGATTAAAGGCCGAGGTTCATGGTCCAACTTTTGTTTAGTGTTTTGGACATTATCTCCAGGTTGTGAGAACCAGTTATGTTATTGACTGTTTTTTTGTGTTTATTTCTATGAGTTTGTCAGGAGCGATTGACACACACAGAGTTTGTAAAATAAATAAGTTTCTGTATTCAAAATATACATGGCTGGTGGTTGGAATTATTGGTGCCTTGGCCGGCTTAGGGGTTGCGTGTTGGGTTGATTAGTGTTTGTAGCAATGGCAGGGGCCCTAGAAGCGGCTTGCTATTAGTCGTTGACGGACGGCCCTTGCAGTTTGACCATTGTGGGCCGCCCTCCTGCCTTGGTGCTGCTGATGATCATCGTCCTCGTCCTCTTCCTCCTCTTCCTCCTCCTCCTCTGGTGGTGCTACAAGGCCTGGTGGCATTGGCTGGGTCCTGAGGATTGCCATGTTGTGCAACATGCAGCACACGACTCCGAAGTTCGATACTTGCTCAGGCGAGTACTGCAGGGCTCCTCCGGAATGGTCCAGACAGCGGAACCGTTGTTTCAGCACGCCGATTGTGCGCTCAATAATGTTCCTGGTTGCTTGATGGCTTTCATTGTACCGCAGCTCAGCAGGGGTGTTTGGCGTACGTCTGGCCATCATTGCCACTCTCTGTCTGCAGCTCTGTATCCTCCGATTCAGCTGGAGCAGGACGACGGCCCCAATCAGTGCAGCCCCCATATTCTCTTTGCCAGAAAAGTAATGAGGGACAGCAACTAAAGTAGCAACAAAGTTAGGATGAACAGGCAAAACTACCTCACAAAGCGTTGAGTCAATGTAGAAGTCTCTCTCTCTCTCTCTCCGAATCTCTCTCTCTCTCTCAGAACGAGTGGTGCATAAATGTCGACCACAGAAAAAGACAGGAAGAGGCCCCCTTTAAATAGCGCCCCCCCCCCAGCCCCACAGCGATTGATAGCGTTCCAGTCTTCCGGTCGTTGGAAGCGCCAGGCGGTAAGGCAGGGGGCGCCACTCAATTTCCGCTCCGGGGCGCCCCAAGGGCGTTGCACCATGGAATGACGTCATAATCTGCGCGCGCAGGTGGTCGCAGCGGTAAGTTTTAGCGCTGACGCACAATCTCAAGTTAAGTTCTCGAGCGGTGCAATCATCGCTGCGCCCGGGCGTTAGCGGCTTTGCGCCCCATTAGCGGCCTCTTAAGGCGCTAACGGGAGGCGCAACCAAGTGAATTTTTACCCCCTGGACTCTGGAACTGTGTTCATACTACACCTGGACTCTGGGACTGTGTTCACAATACACCTGGACTCTGGGACTGTGTTTACTATACACCTGGACTCTGGGACTGTGTTCAAACGACTCGTGGACTCTGGGACTGTGTTCACAATACACCTGGACTCTGGATCTGTGTTCACAATACACCTGGACTCTGGGTCTGTGTTCACACTACACCTGGACTCTGGGACTGTGCTCACAATACACCTGGTCTCTGGGACTGTGTTCACACTACACCTGGACTCTGGGACTGTGTTCACACTACACCTGGAATCTGGGACTGTGTTCACAATACACTTGAACTCTGGGACTGTGTTCACAATATACCTGGACTCTGGGACTGTGTTCACAATACACCTGGACCCTGGGTCTGTGTTCACAATGCACCTGGACTCTGGGACTGTGTTCACTATACACCTGGACTCTGGGTCTGTGTTCACACTGCACCTGGACTCTGGGACTGTGTTCACTATACACCTGGACTCTGGGACTGTGTTCACAATATACCTGGACTCTAGAACTGTGTTCACAATACACCTGGCCTCTGGGACTGTGTTCATACTACACCTGGACTCTGGCTCTGTGTTGACACTACACCTGGAATCTGGGAATGTGTTCAAACTACATGTGGACTCTGGGACTGGGTTCACAAAACACGTGGACTCTGGGACTGTGTTCAAACTACACCTGGACTCTGGGTCTGTGTTCAAACAACACCTGAACTCTGGGACTGTGTACATAATACAGCTGGATTCTGGGTCAGTGTTCACAATACACCTGGACTCTGGGACTGTGTTCACAATACACCTGGACTCTAGAACTGTGTTCACGCTACACCTGGACTCTGGGACTGTGTTCACAATACACCTGGACTCTGGGACTGTGTTCATACTACACCTGGACACTGGGATTGTGTTCACAATACACCTGGACTCTGGGACTGTGTTCATACTACACCTGGACACTGGGATTGTGTTCACAACACAACTGGACTCTGGGACTGTGTTCAAAATACACGTGGTCACTGGGACTGTGTTCACACTAGACCTAGACACTGGGACTGTGATAAAAATACACCTGGACTCCGGGACTGTGTTCACACTACATACGGACTCTGGGACTGTGTTCACACTAGACCTGGACTCTGGGACTGTGTTCACAATACACATGGCCTCTGGGACTGTGTTCGCACTACAACTGGACTCTGGGACTGTGTTCACAATACACCTGGACTCTGGGACAGTGTTCACAATAACTCTGTACTCAGGGACTCTGTTCACACTACACCTGGACTCAGCGACTGTGTTCACACTACACCTGGACTCAGGGACTGTGTTCACAATACACCTGGACTCAGGGACTGTGTTCACAATACACCTGGACTCATGGACTGCATTCGCACTACAACTGGACTCTGGGACTGTGTTCACACTAGACCTGGACTCTGGGACTGTGTTAAAAACTACACGTGGACACTGGGACTGTGTTCAAACTAGACCTGGACTCTGGGACTGTGATCACACTACACCTGGACTCAGCGACTGTGTTCACAATACATCTGGACCCTGGGACTGTGTTCGCAATACACCTGCAATCTGGGACTGTGTTCACACTACACCTGGACTCTGGGACTGTGTTCACAATACACCTGGACTCTGGGACAGTGTTCAAACTACACGTGGACTCTGGGACTGTGTTCACACTAGACCTGGACTCTGGGACTGTGTTCACAATACACCTGGACTCTGGGACTGTGTTCACAATATACTTGAACTCTGGGACTGTGTTCACAATACACCTGGACTCTGGGACTGTGTTCACAATACACCTGGACTCTGGGACTGTGTTACCAATACACCTGGACTCTGGGACTGTGTTCACGCTATACCTGGACTCTGGGACTGTGTTCACAATACACCTGGACTCTGGGACTATGTTCATACTACACCTGGACTCTGGGAATGTGTTCACACTACACCTGGACTCTGGGTCTGTGTTCACAATACACCTGGACTCTGGGACTGTGTTCACAATACACCTGGACTCTGGGACTGTGTTCATACTACACGTGGACTCTGGGACTGTGTTCACACTACACCTGGACTCTGGGATTGTGTTCACAATACACCTGGACTCTGGGACTGTGTTCCATCTACACGTGGACACTGGGACTGTGTTCACACTAGACCTGGACTCTGGGACTGCGTTCACGCTACACCTGGACTGTGGGACTCTGCTCGCAGTATACCTGGGCTCCGGGACTGTGTTCACACTACACCTGGACTCAGGGACTGTGTTCACAATACACATGGACTCTGGGACTGTATTCGCAATACACATGGACTCTGGGACTGCGTTCGCACTACAACTGGACTCTGGGACTGTGTTCACAATACACCTGGACTCTGGGACTATGTTCACAATATACTTGAACTCTGGGACTGTGTTCACAATACACCTGGGGGTAGAAATTAGGTCGCGCCTCATTTGGGGCGCAAATATCGTCTGGACGCAAATATTAGCGCCTGGCGCTAATTATCGGCACTGACTGGAAACTTCACTTTTACCGCCCCGGGAGGTGAGTGGAGCGCTAAAGCAGGTGCTGCACACCTGTCTTAAGGCGCAAAGGCCAAGGAGTGAGGCGCTAACTCAGAGCGCTGGCGAAGCTCATGTAATGTCAGTCAGCAATGGAACACACACACAATGGCACGGGCCAGTTCTTAAAGGGGATGGTTAATCTTGCTTTCCATCCACATCCTGTTCATTGCAGCCTTGAATCTCGGCCTGGAGAGACTTGCACATCAAATGTGCTGGAAAGAACAATGGAGAGTACCAGGCAAAGAGCTCAGAGTGCAGCTACCAAAGTCTCTGCTAAATCGATACAAGGAATGGCAAATCAAAATGAACCTGCAAAGTGCTGCTCAGTACCCAAAACTCCTTCACACAACGTTGAATCTCTCCAGAAGTCTCTCCCTCTCTCTCTCAGAATGCGTAGTTCAAAAATGCCACCAACAATAAAAGACAGGAAGAGGCCCCCTTTAAATAGCGCCCCCCCCCAGCCCCACAGCGATTGATAGCGTTCCAGTCTTCTGGTCGTTGGATGCGCCAGGCGGTAAGGCAGGGGGCGCCACTCAATTTCCGCTCCGGGGCGCCACAAGGGCGTTGCACCATGGAATGACGTCACAATCTGCGCGCGCAGGTGGTCGCAGCGGTAAGTTTTAGCGCTGCCGCACAATCTCAAGTTAAGTTCTCGAGCGGCGCAAACATCGCTGCGCCCGGGCGTTAGCGGCTTTGCGCCCCATTAGCGCCCTCTTAAGGTGCTAACGGGAGGTGCAACCAACTGAATTTTTACCCCCTGGACTCTGGGACTGTGTTCACAATACACCTGGACTCTGGGACTGTGTTACCAATACACCTGGACTCTAGAACTGTGTTCACGCTACACCTGGACTCTGGGACTGTGTTTACAATACACCTGGACTCTGGGACTGTGTTCACAATCCACCTGGACTCTGGGATTGTGTTCACACTACACCTGGACTCTGGGTCTGTGTTCACAATACACCTGGACTCTGGGACTGTGTTCACACTACACCTGGACTCTGGGACTGTGTTCACACTACACCTGGACTCTGGGATTGTGTTCACAATACACCTGGACTCTGGGACTGTGTTCCATCTACACGTGGACACTGGGACTGTGTTCACACTAGACCTGGACTCTGGGACTGCGTTCACGCTACACCTGGACTGTGGGACTCTGCTCGCAGTATACCTGGGCTCCGGGACTGTGTTCACACTACACCTGGACTCAGGGACTGTGTTCACAATACGCATGGACTCTGGGACTGTATTCGCAATACACATGGACTCTGGGACTGCGTTCGCACTACAACTGGACTCTGGGACTGTGTTCACAATACACCTGGACTCTGGGACTATGTTCACAATATACTTGAACTCTGGGACTGTGTTCACAATACACCTGGGGGTAGAAATTAGGTCGCGCCTCATTTGGGGCGCAAATATCGTCTGGACGCAAATATTAGCGCCTGGCGCTAATTATCGGCACTGACTGGAAACTTCACTTTTACCGCCCCGGGAGGTGAGTGGAGCGCTAAAGCAGGTGCTGCACACCTGTCTTAAGGCGCAAAGGCCAAGGAGTGAGGCGCTAACTCAGAGCGCTGGCGAAGCTCATGTAATGTCAGTCAGCAATGGAACACACACACAATGGCACGGGCCAGTTCTTAAAGGGGATGGTTAATCTTGCTTTCCATCCACATCCTGTTCATTGCAGCCTTGAATCTCGGCCTGGAGAGACTTGCACATCAAATGTGCTGGAAAGAACAATGGAGAGTACCAGGCAAAGAGCTCAGAGTGCAGCTACCAAAGTCTCTGCTAAATCGATACAAGGAATGGCAAATCAAAATGAACCTGCAAAGTGCTGCTCAGTACCCAAAACTCCTTCACACAACGTTGAATCTCTCCAGAAGTCTCTCCCTCTCTCTCTCAGAATGCGTAGTTCAAAAATGCCACCAACAATAAAAGACAGGAAGAGGCCCCCTTTAAATAGCGCCCCCCCCCCAGCCCCACAGCGATTGATAGCGTTCCAGTCTTCTGGTCGTTGGATGCGCCAGGCGGTAAGGCAGGGGGCGCCACTCAATTTCCGCTCCGGGGCGCCACAAGGGCGTTGCACCATGGAATGACGTCACAATCTGCGCGCGCAGGTGGTCGCAGCGGTAAGTTTTAGCGCTGCCGCACAATCTCAAGTTAAGTTCTCGAGCGGCGCAAACATCGCTGCGCCCGGGCGTTAGCGGCTTTGCGCCCCATTAGCGCCCTCTTAAGGCGCTAACGGGAGGTGCAACCAACTGAATTTTTACCCCCTGGACTCTGGGACTGTGTTCACAATACACCTGGACTCTGGGACTGTGTTACCAATACACCTGGACTCTAGAACTGTGTTCACGCTACACCTGGACTCTGGGACTGTGTTTACAATACACCTGGACTCTGGGACTGTGTTCACAATCCACCTGGACTCTGGGATTGTGTTCACACTACACCTGGACTCTGGGTCTGTGTTCACAATACACCTGGACTCTGGGACTGTGTTCACACTACACCTGGACTCTGGGACTGTGTTCACACTACACCTGGACTCTGGGATTGTGTTCACAATACACCTGGACTCTGGGACTGTGTTCATAATGCACCTGGACTCCGGGACTGTGTTCACACTACACCTGGAATCTGTGACTGTGTTCACACTAAACCTGGACACTGGGATAGTGTTCAAACTACACCTGGACTCTGGGACTTTGTACATGATACAGCTGGACACTTGGACTGTGTTCACTGGGTCTAATGAGAGGCAGGAATTGAATGAAATCAGTATTTGTAGGCAAATGGTGTTAGGAAAATTGATGGGATTGAAGGCCGATTAATCCCCAGGGCCTGATAATCTACATCCTCGGGTTCTTAAGGAAGTGGCCCTAGAAATAGTAGATGCACTGCTTGTCATCTTTCAAAATTCTATAGACTCTGGAAAAGTTCCCATGGATTGGAGGGTAGCTAATGTAACCCCACTATTTAAAAATGGTGGTAGAGAAAAAACGGGGAATTAAAGTCCGGTAAGCCTGACATCGGTAGTGGGCAAAATGCTAGAGTCCATTCTAAAAGATGTAATAGCAGAGCACTTGGAAAACAGTGACAGGATCGGACAAAGTCAACATGGATTTACAAAATGTAAATCATGCCTGACTAATCTACTGGAATTTTTTGTGGATGTAACTGGTCAAATAGATAAGGGAGAACCAGTGGATGTGGTGTATTTGGACTTTCAGAAGGCTTTCGATAAGGTCCCGCAAAAGAGATTAGCGTGCAAAGTTAAAGCACATGGGATTGGGGGTAAGGTACTGATTTGGATAGAGAACTGGTTGTCAGACAGGAAGCAAAGAGTTGGAATAAACGGCTGTTTTTCCGAGTGGCAGGCAGTGACCAGTGGGGTACCGCAGGGATCGGTGCTAGGACCCCAGCTATTCACAATATATATTAATGATCTAGACAAGGGAACTAGATGTAATATCTCTAAGTTTGCAGACGACACAAAGCTGGGTGGGCGTGTGTGCTGTGAGGAGGATGCAGAGAAACTCCAGTATGATTTGGACCGGTTGGGTGATTGGGCAGATGTATGGCAAATGCAGTATAATGTGGATAAATGCGAGGTTATCCACTTTGGTGGCAAAAACAGGAAGACAGATTATTATCTGAATGGCAATAGATTGGGAAAAGGGGAAGTGCATCGAGACCTGGGTGTCCTTGTGCACCAGTCGCTGAAGGTAAGCATGCAGGTGCAGCAGGCGGTTAAGAAGGCAAATGGTATGTTGGCCTTCATAGCGAGAGGATTCGAGTACAGGAGCAAGGATGTCTTGCTGCAGTTGTACAAGGCCTTGGTGAGACCACACCTTGAGTATTGTGTGCAGTTTTGGTCACCTTATCAGAGGAAGGATGTTCTTGCCATGGAGGGAGTGCAGCGAAGATTTACCAGACTGATACCTGGGATGGCAGGAATGACGTATG
Source organism: Squalus acanthias (assembly GCA_030390025.1). Lineage (NCBI taxonomy): Eukaryota > Metazoa > Chordata > Chondrichthyes > Squaliformes > Squalidae > Squalus > Squalus acanthias. The sequence continues at coordinate 84,240,980 of CM059430.1, read as the reverse complement.
AAGATAGATTGGGTCGATTAGGCTTATATTCGCTAGAGTTTAGAAGAATGAGAGGGGATCTCATTGAAACTTATAAAATTCTAACAGGACTAGACAGACTAGATGCAGGAAGGATGTTCCCGATGGCGGGGGAGTCCAGAACCAGAGGTCACAGTCTAAGGATAAGGGGTAAGCCATTTAGGACTGAGATGAGGAGGAATTTCTTCACCCAGAGAGTGGGGAACCTGTGGAATTCTATACCACAAAAGGCAGTTGAGGCCAATTCATTAAATATATTCAAGAAGGAGATAGATATATTTCTTAAGGCTAAAGGGATCAAGGGATATGGGGAGAAAGCAGGGACAGGGTACTGAATTTGGATGATCAGCCATGATCTCATTAAATGGCGGAGCAGGCTCGAGGGGCCGAATGGCCTACTCCTGCTCCTATCTTCGATGCTTCTATGCTTCACAATACACCTGGACTCTGGGACTGTGTTCACAATACACCTGGACTCTGGGACTGGGTTCACACCACACCTGGGCTCTGGGACTGTTGTACCATGCCTGATCTTTGTTCTCATCAGTGAGCACTGGCTCTTCACTTAAACTTATCTTCCAAGTTCCCAGAGCTCTCTACCATCAAGACTATGCTTCTCCACTGGACCAGTGATCTAGCAACTAGTGGAGCTTGGGGCCAGGGATCGCGAGAATATCAGTGCTAATTTAATCCTGTGAGAGACAACATCACTCATGTCCGAGGCCGGGACCCAAGAGCGAGGACGAGCCCAGCAGCGAGGTCAAGGCCCAGGAGTGGCGCAGCGTGAACCAGCAGCGGGGTCGGGGCCCAGGGAAGGTGCGGCATGGGCCAACAGCGAGGTCGGGAGGACCACAATGCATCCTACGAAACCCAGGCAGAGAGTACCTGCGGGAAGGAGGGAGGTGGACAGTAGGAGTATGTTTGTGTGTGTGTGCTAGGCCGTTGTAGCAGAGCCTGGTCTCCGATCGTCTTGGATCCCCTTGCCATTGGACCAAGACCTTGCTCTGTCAAGCCCGTGTGGTAGCTGGTGTGCAACAGCCACCCCACGTTAAAAGAATTCACGCGCAGGCATCTTCCACTCTTTAAAATGAAATTCGGGACCTGGAACGTCAGGACCCTCATGGACAATCCCAACAGCGACAGACCGGAACGCCGTACTGCTATCGTTTTCCCGGAGCTCAGACGTTTCGACATTGACATTACTGCCCTAAGTGAGACCTGGTGGGCAGGGGAAGGCCAGCTCAAGGAGCAAGGCAGTGGCTACACCTTCTTCTGGAAAGGCAAACCTGAAGAAGAACGCCGCCTCCATGGGGTAGGCTTCGCCATAGAAAATGAACTAGTTGGGCGTCTCAGAGACTCCCCTAGCGGTATAAATGAGCGCCTCATGACTCTTCGGCTCACCCTAGCCCGGAACCAGTGTGCTACGGTCATCAGTGCGTACACCCCAACACTGGAAGCCACAGATGAGACCAAAGAGGAATTCTAATCCAGCCTCAAACAATCCCTGTCCCGAGTCCCAACGGACGACAAGCTGAACCTCCTTGGCGACTTTAACGCCAGAGTTGGAAAGGACACAGACCTCTGGGGAGGTGTGATCGGCAGAGAGGGGGTAGGGAAAGCCAACTCCAACGGTACCCTCCTCCTGATGAAATGCTTAGAACATGGCCTTGTCATAACCAACACCTTGTTCCGTCAGAGAGACAAGTACAAGGCTTCATGGCAGCACCCTCGCTCCAAGCACTGGCACCTGCTGGACTACGTCATCGTCCGAGCGAGGAACCACAAGGACGTCCGCATCACCCGTGCCATGACAGGAGCTGATGATGTAGCCCCAAAACAGCGGCGGCAACAGAAACAATGCCGCAGGAAAATCAACGCTGGAGCACTCAAAGGCCCCGCTAAGAAAGCCCTATTCAGCCTGCACCTCACAAACAACCTGACAACTCCCAGTGATGCAGAAACACAGAGGGGTAGAAATTAGGTCGCGCCCCATTTGGGGCGCAAATATCGTCTGGACGCAAATATTAGCGCCTGGCGCTAATTATCGGCACTGACTGGAAACTTCACTTTTACCGCCCCGGGAGGTGAGTGGAGCGCTAAAGCAGGCGCTGCACACCTGTCTTAAGGCGCAAAGGCCGAGTAGTGAGGCGCTAACTCAGAGCGCTGGCGAAGCTCATGTAATGTCAGTCAGCAATGGAACACACACACAATGGCACGGGCCAGTTCTTAAAGGGGATGGTTAATCTTGCTTTCCATCCACATCCTGTTCATTGCAGCCTTGAATCTCGGCCTGGAGAGACTTGCACATCAAATGTGCTGGAAAGAACAATGGAGAGTACCAGGCAAAGAGCTCAGAGTGCAGCTCCCACAGTCTCTGCTAAATCGATACAAGGAATGGCAAATCAAAATGAACCTGCAAAGTGCTGCTCAGTACCCAAAACTCCTTCAACACAACGTTGAATCTCTCCAGAAGTCTCTCCCTCTCTCTCTCAGAATGCGTAGTTCAAAAATGCCACCAACAATAAAAGACAGGAAGAGGCCCCCTTTAAATAGCGCCCCCCCCAGCCCCACAGCGATTGATAGCGTTCCAGTCTTCTGGTCGTTGGAAGCGCCAGGCGGTAAGGCAGGGGGCGCCACTCAATTTCCGCTCCGGGGCGCCACAAGGGCGTTGCACTATGGAATGACGTCACAATCTGCGCGCGCAGGTGGTCGCAGCGGTAAGTTTTAGCGCCGCCGCACAATGTCAAGTTAAGTTCCCGAGCGGCGCAAACATCGCTGCGCCCGGGCGTTAGCGGCTTTGCGCCCCATTAGCGCCCTCTTAAGGCGCTAACGGGAGGCGCAACCAACTGAATTTTTACCCCAGAGTGTCCACAGTGCCTGGTCTGCACTCAAGGCCTCCATAATCAGCACCTGTGAAGAGACGCTCGATCACTCGACCGGGAAACACCTAGACTGGTTCGACGAGAATGACCGGGAGATCCAGGAGCTAATAAGTCGCAAGCGCAAGGCATTCCTGATCTGGAAACAGCAACACAACTCGAGAGCAAGAAAGCAACTCTACAGACGCCTGAAGGCCGAGGTCCAACAAAAAACTCGCGACCTAAAGAACAGAGAAAGCTCAGGAGATCCAGCAGCTAGCCGACAACCATGACGTGCGTGGATTCTTTAGCGCAGTCAAGACCGCCTACGGCCCAAGCACCCAAGATCCTACCCCACTGCGGGCCAAGAACGGAAAGGTACTCATCAAGGACAGGGAGGCAGTCAGTGCCCGCTGGACGGAGCACTTCGAAGATCTCATTAACCGAGACTCTGCCTTTGACGCGAGTGTCCTCAACTCCATCCCGCAGCATGCTACCCGCCACCATCTCAGCACAACCCCAGCCCGGCATGAGGTTGAAAAGTCCATCCGACAACTGAAGAACAACAAGGCCTCAGGAGCAGATGGAATCCCCGCCGAGGCACTAAAGCATGGCAGAGAAGCACTACTGGCGCGAATTCATTAACTCATTTTTCTTATCTGGAAGGAGGAGAGCGTGCCAGGGGATGTCAGAGATGCCGTAATTGTGACCATCTTCAAGAAAGGTGACAAGTCCGATTGCAGTAATTACAGAGGAGTTTCCCTGCTGTCTGCCACAGGGAAAGTCATCGCAAGAATCCTCCTGAATCGCCTTCTCCCAGTGGCTAAAGAGCGCCTCCCAGAGTCGCAATGCGGATTCCGCCCACTAAGGGGCACAATGGACATGATCTTCACCGCACGAAATGCAGGGAACAGCAACAACCGCTGTACATGGTCTTCTTTGACCACACAAAAGCCTTCGACACTGTCAACCGTGAGGGATTATGGAGTGTCCTCCTCAAATTCGGCTGCCCTCAAAAGTTTGTCACCATCCTCCGACTGCTTCACGACGACATGCAAGCCATGATCCTGACCAACGGTTCCACCACAGACCCAATTCACGTACGGACTGGGGTCAAGCAAGGCTGTGTCATCGCACCAACGCTCTTCTCGATCTTCCTTGCTGCAATGCTCCATCTCCCCCTCAGTAAGCTCCCCGCTGGAGTGGAGCAAATTTACAGAACAAACGGGAAACTGTTCAACCTCCGTCGCCTCCAGTCCAGATCCAAGGTCGTCCCTTCCTCTGTTGTCGAATTACAGTATGCAGACAATGCTTGCTTCGGCGCACATTCGGAGGTCGAACTCCAAACCATCGTTAACACCTTCACCGAAGCGTACGAGAGCATGGGCCTAACATTAAACATCCGTAAGACAAAGGTCGTCTACCAACCTACCCCTGCCACACAGTACTGCCCCCCGATTATCAAAATCCATGACAAGGCCTTGGACAACGTGGACCACTCTCCATACCTCGGGAGCCTACTGTCAACAAGGGCAGACGTCGATGACGAAGTCCAAAACCTCCTTCAGTGTGCCAGTGCAGCCTTCGGTCGCCTGAGGAAGAGAGTGTTTGAAGACCAGGACCTCAAAACCGGCACCAAGCTCATGGTCTACAGAGCAGTAGTAATACCCGCCCTCCTGTATGCCTCAGAGACATGGACCATGTACAGCAGGCACCTCAAAGCACTGGAGAGGTACCACCAACGCTGCCTCCGCAAGATCCTGCAAATCCATTGGCAGGATAGACGCACCAACGTCAGTGTTCTCGCTCAAGCCAACATCCCGAGCATTGAAGCTTTGCCAACGCTCGATCAGCTCCGATGGACGGGTCACATTGTCCGCATGCCCGATACGAGACTCCCAAAACAAGCGCTCTACTCGGAGCTCCGACACAGCAAGAGAGCCCCAGGTGGGCAGAGGAAACGCTTCAAGGACACCCTCAAAGCCTCCTTGAAAAAGTGCAACATCCCCACCGACACCTGGGAATCCCTGGCCCAAGACCATACAAAGTGGAGGAGAAGCAGCCGGGAAGGCGCCGAATACCTCGAGCCTCTTTGCCGGGAGCAAGCGGAAGCCAAGCGCAAACTGCAGAAGGAGAGCACATCAACCCAAGCACCCCACCCACCCGCCCCTTCAACCACCGTCTGCCCCACCTGTGACAGAGAATGTAGGTCCCGCATTGTACTCTTCAGTTACCTGAGAACTCATTTTTAATGTGGAAGCAAGTCATCTTCAGTTCCGAGGGACTGCCTAAGAAGAAGAAGGAGAAATCTGGGACAGTGTTCACAATACACCTGGACTCTGGGACTGTGTTCACACTGCACTTGGACTCTGGGACTGTGTTCACAATACACCTGGACTCTGGGACAGTGTTCACAATACACCTGGACTCTGGGACTGTGTTCACAATACGCCTGTACTCTGGGACTGTGTTCACACTGCACCTGGACTCTGGGACTGTGTTCACAATACACCTGGACTCTGGGTCTGTGTTCACACTGCACCTGGACTCTGGGACTGTGTTCACACTGCACCTGGACTCTGGGACTGTGTTCACACTGCACCTGGACTCTGGGACTGTGTTCACACTGCACCTGGACTCTGGGACTGTGTTCACACTGCACCTGGACTCTGGGACTGTGTTCACACTGCACCTGGACTCTGGGACTGTGATCATACTACACCTGGACTCTGGGATTGTGTTCACACTAGACCTGGACTCTGGGACAGTGTTCACACTACACCTGGACTCTGGGACTGTGTTCACACTACACATGGACTCTGGGACAGTGTTCACACTACACCTGGACTCTGGGACTGTGTTCACAATACACCTGGACTCTGGGACTGTATTCACAATACACCTGGACTCTGGGACTGTGTTCACTATACACCTGGACTCTGGGACTGTGTTCACACTGCACCTGGACTCTGGGACTGTGTTCACAATACACCTGGACTCTGGGTCTGTGTTCACACTGCACCTGGACTCTGGGACTGTGTTCACACTGCACCTGGACTCTGGGACTGTGTTCACACTGCACCTGGACTCTGGGACTGTGTTCACACTGCACCTGGACTCTGGGACTGTGTTCACACTGCACCTGGACTCTGGGACTGTGATCATACTACACCTGGACTCTGGGATTGTGTTCACACTAGACCTGGACTCTGGGACAGTGTTCACACTACACCTGGACTCTGGGACTGTGTTCACACTACACATGGACTCTGGGACAGTGTTCACACTACACCTGGACTCTGGGACTGTGTTCACAATACACCTGGACTCTGGGACTGTATTCACAATACACCTGGACTCTGGGACTGTGTTCACTATACACCTGGACTATGGGACTGTGTTCACACTATACCTGGACTCTGGGACTGTGTTCACAATACACCTGGACTCTGGGACTGTGTTCACTATACACCTGGACTCTGGGACTGTGTTCACACTATACCTGGACTCTGGGACTGTGTTCACACTGCACCTGGACTCTGGGACTGTGTTCACAATACACCTGGATTCTGGGTCTGTGTTCACACTGCACCTGGACTCTGGGACTGTGTTCACACTGCACCTGGACTCTGGGACTGTGTTCACAATACACCTGGACTCTGGGACTGTGTTCACAATACACCTGGACTCTCGGACTGTGTTCACAATACACCTGGACTCTGGGACTGTGTTCACAATACACCTGGACTCTGGGACTGTGTTAACATTACACCTGGACTCTGGGAGTGTGTTCACTATACACCTGGACTCTGGGACTGTGTTCACACTACACCTGGACTCTGGGACTGTGTTCACTATACACCTGGACTCTGGGACTGTGTTAACATTACACCTGGACTCTGGGACTGTGTTCACTATACACCTGGACTCTGGGACTGTGTTCACAATACACCTGGACTCTGGGACTGTGTTAACATTACACCTGGACTCTGGGAATGTGTTCACAATACACCTGGACTCTGGGACTGTGTTCACAATACACCTGGACTCTGGGACTGTGTTCACTATACACCTGGACTCTGGGACTGTGTTCACAATACACCTGGACTCTGGGACTGTGTTTACACTACACCTGGACTCTGGGACTGTGTTCACACTACACCTGGACTCTGGGACTGTGTTCACAATACACCTGGTCTCTGGGACTGTGTTCACAATACACCTGGGCTCTGGGACTGTGTTCACTATACACCTGGGCTCTGGGACTGTGTCCACAATACACCTGGACTCTGGGATTCTTTTCAGACTACTGTTGGACTGTCGATGCTAAGCGCTTTGTTTTTGCATCAGTGCTGCACTTAAATGTATCGATTTTGTGCTATCTTCGCCTGGTGTTAACATGGGTGTAACGTTTTCACTTCCCCTTTACCAAGTTTGATGCGGCCAGCACCTGTTTGAAAGTGGCCTACCTTCGGGTCTCTAAAACGTCTGTCTGTTTCTGATGATAGGCACATTTTAAGTTGTAAACCGGGGTCCTATGATGTTATTAGGACCCTGATCGCAATTTTAGGTAGGAATCTGCACTGTGCGCACGGGCAATGGAAGAGAAAAGTTCTGCCAAAGGGAAGTATCAAATTATTTTTCTTGCCCCAGGAAGACACCTCTGGTCTTGCAAAAATAATCTGGGCCGCTGTCACCCCGGGACCCCACCCTTTGCGACCCCTACCCTCCTCCCGCCCGACCCCACCCCAACCCAAACCTTGCCAATTAACTTGCTGGCAGCAACTCTGGCCCCATTTTCAGTCTTCAATCTGGCCCCTTGCCTGTTTGGTGCCCTACAGCTCACCTGGCGAATGTAAACGAGGCCGGAGCCTCAAAATCACGGGACTACTTCACTGCCGTAATGGCCGGCACAGGTACACAGGTAGTATTCTGAGTCACTGTTCAACGGGATCATGACAATCATGGCCGCGCCTACAGGATTCATCGGAAGCCTCAGCGGAGCAGGCTTGAGGGGCCAAATGGCCTACTCCTGCTTCTATTTCTTATGTATGACTGAGCTTGCAAACCAGTCAGTACTTATCTTCTTCTTCTTAGGCAGTCCGTCGGAACCGAGGATGACTTGCTTCCACATTAAAAATGAGTTCTCAGGTGACTGATGAGTCCAATGTGGGACCTACAGTCTCTGTCACAGGTGGGGCAGACGGTGGTTGAAGGGGCGGGTGGGTGGTGTTCTTGGGTTGACAATGTGACCCGTCCATCGGAGCTGACCGAGCGTGGTCAAAGCTTCGCTGCTGGGGATGTTGGCCTGAGCAAGAACACTGACGTTGGTGCGCCTATCCTGCCAATGGATTTGCAGGATCTTGCAGAGGCAGCGTTGGTGGTACCTCTTCAGTGCTTTGAGGTGCCTGCTGTACATAGTCCATGTCTCTGAGGCATACAGTCAGTACTTATATTGAACGGATGGAGATGTTTTTTAAGGCCAATAACATTATTGAGACTGAAGGTGCAGATGAGAATGTTCAAGCTCAAAATAAATTAATTCATGAACAGAAGAAAGCAGATTTTCTAATGGAGATCGAGTCAGATGTCTACGGACCGTTGACAAACCTACTCGCGCCAGGAAAAGCGAAGGATGCGTTGTTTGAAGACATTGGGCCAGAAATTCGTCTCCCTGGCTTCCCGCGGGTCCAAGGATCGCACGCGCACCTACCTACCGCGCCTGCCATTGACCCCTGGGCCCACGAGGAATTCGGGTCCTGGGCCTCCTGCAGCTGCCGGCGCGCAGTGCTTGTGTATCCCAGGGGCGTAGTTAGTGCGATGCGTCCCCTGGGATCACGTGGGCCATGGAGAGCCAATGGCAGCAGACCATCTTTCATTCATAGATTTGACAGGAATGTCAAATCTATGAATACAGATCGGCCCCAAAACATCCCGAAAACTACAAATACATTTTTTTTAAAATCTCATTTTTAAATTAACTATAAATTACATTAATTAACTATTTTAAAGAAAAATTTAAATTTTTGAAAAAATTAATTACGCTTTTTAACGGGGTTAAAACTAAACTTACCTTTCTTTAAAGTAATTAAAAAAGATAAATCTGTGAAAAAAAGTTTAAATTTTAATAAAATCAACACTTACCTTGTTAAAAGATGGCCTTGCACCTCCTTTTTCAATGTGCATCTTCTCCGTGTTTACCCTCATGGAGGAACCTGTAAAAAAAACCGAAGTGCGAGGCGAACGCGCTGGCCCTCCGGCGTGCGCGTTCGACCTCTGAACCCCTTCCTTCAGGGGAACGGAAGTGCCGGTTTCCCGCGCATGCACAGTGCATGCAAGAAACCGGCACTTTCGTTCCGTCCACGGGTGAGTACACAGCGCGTACTCACCCGTGGCGAGCCTAATTTCTGCCCCATTTCAACCCAAAGCCATTAGAAATAGCAGAGAGCTATAAGTTTGTTAGCAGAAACCAAAAACAAAGTGAAACCATCAGTGACTACATTGAAGCTCTTAAGAACCTGCCTTTGCATTGTAACTTCGGCACATTTTTGGATCGTGCGTTGCGAGATAAATTTGTGTGTGGTCTGGTGGACGAGCGCACACAGTCCAAATTACTGAACACTCCGAAACTAACGTTTGACATAGCATGCAAAATTGCTCTATCCATGGAGATGGCGTCTAAGAATGCTAGGGAGCTCCGTCCAACTCAAGCGACGAGTGCAGCTGAGGTCTACAGTCACAAATCTAAAGCTACGAGACCGAGTCAAAAGCATGTCGGTGAGAGCAGTTCAGTGAATTGTTATCGCTGCAATGGAAATCACTCACCACAGTCCTGCCAATACAGAAATGTGAAGTGTTCTCACTGCCAGAAGTAAGGCCATATTTCAACAGCTTGCAAAGCTAGATCTAAAGCAGGAAAGATCTAAAGCAGGAAGAGACATTCTGGTGGTAATGAAAAGCAGCGACAACAAAAGGGAGTTCACAATAATGGGCCATATTTTGCGACCCCTACGGGTGCGTACGAGGTGTGTACGCGCCCGTGGGGGCGGCGCAAGTGCCAGGTTTAGGCAGGCGAAGCGCATGCGCTAAAACCCGGAATTTGCGATCTGTCAAGATTGACAGATCCTCCGCATCCCCGGGAGATGGGCCTCTGCAGGTGGAGAGTTACGCTATTTGCCCAACTTCTGCCCGCTGAATGCCTGTGAAATTCTTACGCCTGGTAAAAGCGTAAGGCCTGCTTTTACCAGCATAAGAGTTTTGAAAAATAGAAAAATAAAATGTTATCACTCATTTATACATTAAAACCCTGTCCAATAAGGTAAGTTTATTTTTAGCCCCGTTAAAACATATTTTAAAAAAATTCAAAAAATTAATTAAAATATTTAATTACAGTAAATGGCATTTTAATTAATTTTAAATCTGTAATGTGACATGAATCTTGTCATTCATGTGGAAATGACTTATGAAGTAATACTAGGCGGCCTGCTGGTGGCGCTGTCCAGGGAGAGTATAAATACTCGGGCATGGGCCCAGCTTGCTCAGGACATTCCTTAACAGGAACTAGTGAAGGACACAGCTAGACCTCCATGTTGAAAAACAGTTGATTAAAGCTTTGTTTAATGCTTAGACCAAGTGCCTAGTAGTTTTCTTACGTCATAGTGGTTTTTAAAATTTATTTCATGTGTTGGTGTATTTTTTAAGTGATCCCCATTCATACTGATGTGAGTTCCGTACGTACGCAACTCCTATAAGAATGGGGATTCCCTTCTTTTATTGGTTGGGCCGGCCCACGTGATCCCAGGGGTGCTTGCGAACCGCAGGCGCCCCTGGGATACGTGGGCCTCTGCCCGCGTGGACCCGGAGAGGCCCAGGACCGCAAGCCTCCGTACCTCCCGGGCCACCAGGTAAATGCGTAAATATTTTGCTGGTCGGAGGCGTCCGCCCGTGGGAATCCTCCAATCGCAAATTTTGGGCTATTGAAGTGAACACACCTGATGTTGAAGATGAGGCATCTGCAGTATCTATGTCACTAGCGGCAACACTGGCAGTCGTGACAAAGACTTCCGTACAAAACTTTTGATCAACGAGCAATATATTGATATGTGTATCGACACTCAACATGAGAGTAAATTTAATCAAGTACCACTTACAAAGAGTACCGTAGAGTTAAAAACCTACTCTGGAGAATTTCTAGAGACATGTGGACAAATGGAATGTACAGTTCAGCACAATGGCCAGTTAGTAAAGCTGCCTATTACTGTAGCGAGCTACAACAACAGGTCAACTCTCATGGCCAAAGACTGGTTGAGAAAGTTAAAACTAGACTGGAAAAACATCTTCAGTGTAGATGCTTCAAAGAAGCGACTCGACACAATGCTGAACAAGTATAAAAGCATGTTCACAGACAGTTATGAGGGTATCACTGGGTATGACGCACATATCCGCATCAAGTCCAACGTGATGCCTGTCTATTGTAAGGCAAGGCCAGTCCCCTATGTGTTGAAAAGTCAGGTGGAGGAAGAGCTAGCGAAACTCAGAGAGAATAGAGTGTTAGTAAAAACTGCCAAAAGTGAATGAGCTACCCCGATTGTGGTAGTGCCCAAAGCAGACAAAACTGTACGCTTGTGTGGTGATTACAAAGTTACTATCAACCAAGCAGTTGACGATGAGCAGTACCCGTTACCTACATCGCAAGATTTGTGCACTCTCTGGGTCAAAGGTTTTCTCCAAGCTTGACCTGTCGCACGCTTACGCTCAGCTGAATGTTGACAAAGAGAGTCAACAGTATCTCACCATCAACACACACAAGGGACTGTACTCATACACCAAGCTGCCGTATGGTGTAAAGTCCTCCCCCAAAATCTTCCAGGCTACGACGGATAAGATTTTGCAAGGATTTCCAAGTTGCTTATGCAATCAAGACGATGTGCTGATCGCAACAAGCAGCGAGGAAGAAAATCTAGAAGTGTTAGATATAGTGCTTCAAAGGTCGAATGCCCACAATGTCAAATTGAAAAGGAGCAAATGTGCTTTTGTGCAGTCCGAGGTTGTGTACCTTGAAAGTTGATGCAAATGGCTTGCAACCAGTGAAGGAAAAGGTTGATGCTGTCATCAATGATCCAAAACCACAGAACATGTCTGAGTTAAGATCTTTGCTTGGAATGGTCCAGTACTACGCACGTTTCTTACCTGAGTTAGTGACCATGTTAGCTCCATTGCACAAGCTCCTCAAGAAGGATGTCCAGTGGAAGTGGACAAAAGCGCAACAGGAAGCTTACGATGCTTGTAAGAGAAGTCTCTCTAGCGATTCTCTACTTGTGCATTACGACACAGAGCGTAAGCTTAAGTTAGCGTGTGATGCTTCCAGCTACGGTGTGTGAGCTGTCATAAGCTACGCCATAGATGATGGCCTGGAGAAACCAATCGCATTCGTATCGCGAACCCTCACAATGAGCGAAAGAAACTACGTGCAAATTGAAAAGGAAGCACTCGCCATAGTGTTTGGAATCAAGAAATTCCAACAGTTCCTGATTGGCAGAAAGTTTACCCTGATAACCGATCACAAACCGCTCCTAGCAATATTGGGGCCCAATCCCTGCAATGGCCACATCAAGAATGCAATGTTGGGCAGTGTTGTTGCCACAATATGACTACACGATTGAATATTGCACTTCAAAGCAAAACGCAATCGCAGATGTCTTGTCCAGGTTGCCACATGAGGACTCGTGTGTTGGGAGTGAAGGTGTGATTTTCACGCTTGGTGCAGTTGACAAAGACTTTCCCGTGAATGCAACTGAGATTGCAGATGAGACTCAAAAGGACTTAGTACTGAAAAGAGTGTATGAAAACACCTTGAATGGATGGATTGATCAGTGTATAGACACAGAGTTGAAACCATTCCATAACCATCGTACTGAATTGTCTTGTGAGCAAGGTTGTATCAAGTGGGGAAACAGAGTGGTGGTACCTACTTCTTTGAGAGATAGAATTCTGGCCGAACTTCATACTAAACATCTAGGGATCGTCAGTATGAAATTAATTGCAGGAAGCTTTGTTTACTGGCCTGGATTGGACAGTGATCTTGAATCACTTGTCAGAAAATGCAGCGTTTGCCAAAATTGCAGAAACAAACCACCCAAAACTCCACTACAACCCTGGTCATGGCCAAGTAGACCTTTTCAGAGAGTACATGTAGACTTCTGTGAGAAAGCAAATGATTATTTGCTGGTACTTGTAGATAGTCACTCAAAATGGATTGAAATGAAACACATGGGTTCAAATACTACAACTGAACGTACCATAGATGAGTTGAGGTCTATCTTCACATCTTCTATCTTAGCTGAAGAGCTTGTTTCTGATAATGCCCTCAGTTCCATTCAGCGCTATTCCAAGAATTCATGAAACAGAACGGAATCAAACACACTCTCGTTCCACCATATCATCCGGCTTCAAATGGAGCAGCCGAAAGGTCAGTCAGAATAGTGAAAGAAGCTCTCAAAAAGCAAGTGTTTCTGGGCTGTTCGGGACTCAGCATGAAGCAACATTTGGCAAATTTCTTGCTGAAGAACAGAACAACTCCACACACTACAACTGGACATACCCCAGCAGAACTCTTGATGAAGAGGAGATTGAGAACACGATTGAGTCTTGTTCAACCGAATTTGGCCTCAAGATTTAAACAGAAACATTTGAGTCAGAAACGTTATTATGACAGCAATCAGAAAGAATGCAGTTTCACACAGAATGAGTGTGTTTGTGTTCTCAGTCCCCCTGGAAAGTTGAGTTTACACAAGTGGGATGTAGGGACCATAGTAGAGGTTGGTGGAACCAAGAGATACTTGGATGAAATTGGTGACAACATCCGAAGTGTTCATGTAGATCAAATGATCTCTGCTAGAGAGGAACCAAGATGTGATCTTGAACCACTTGATCATGAACTCATACATGAGTTTGACTCCGTTCAGACTCCAGTAACTGAGGTACCAGGTTCAAACAAATCTGAGACAGAAACAGGATAATCTTTGAGCTCAGAACCAAAACAAAACAGCCCGAAAATTGGTTCAACGCCAAAACCTCCTGTAAGGAGATCAGGAAGGCTCCGCAAGCCTGTTATTAAACTGGATTTGTAGTTCATTTAAAAGAAAAAAAGCCAGGAGCTTTTGTTATGTGGTACATGTAATGCTGGGAAAGGTGGGACCGTAGTTTTGTTGTATTTGAGAGGGGACTATGCAAATTTTTTTAAGGGGAAAAGCAGTGAAATGTATTATCACATGGTTTGGTATGAGCATGCTCAGTTCGCTCTGGCCTAGTAAACTAGCTCCTGGACGAGCAACTCATTGTGTCTCTGTCCTTCAGTTGTTCTACCCACATATATTACAACAACAACTTGCATTTATACAGCACCTTCAAGTTGGTAAATCGCCCCAAAGCCCTTAAAGCAGGGCTATGTTCCTTTTTGGGTCTAGCAAAGCCTCAAAATGCAGGTAATTGATCCTGGAGGGGATTGATTACCTTCCAGAGAGGGGCCCAACAGCTGCTTTGGTAACTGCACAGTCAGGCTGCCCTGTGTCTGAGCAGGCCCTTCCCAGGCCTCCAGCGCTGCACCAGAGCAGCCTAGCAATGCTCCTACATTCTGGGCCTCTACTTGGGTGGGTGCCAGTGTTTCTCCTCCTTTCAGGGGCCGAAGGGTCACCCCATGTTAATGGCCCCAGCCCCAGGATTTGGGGCAGGTCTCCGGGAACTGAGATGGGTGAGCAGGAACCTCCTCCACTGCATTTGTTCAAGAGGAGCCGGCCCCCCAGGAACTTCAGAGCCCTGATGTATTGTATCTGGATTTAATGGGACAGCCACGAAGCCAAACTAGACAAAATATGCTCCGTTTCAGCTGTGGTTTCAGCTAGGTGTTAGCTGTGGCTCAGTTGGTAGCACTCTCACCGCCGAATGAAAAGGTCGTGGGTTCAAGTCGCACTCCAGCAACTTGAGCACAAAAATCTAGGCCGACACTCCAGTGCAGTGCTGAGGGAATGCTGCACTGTCAGAGGTGCCGTCTTTTGGATGAGACATTAAACTGAGGCCCTGTCTGCCCTCTCAAGTGGATGTAACAGATCCCATGGCACTATTTGAAGAAGAGCAGGGGAGTTCTCCTGGTATCTTGGCCAATAATTATCCCTCAACCAATATACTACAACAGATTGTCTGGTCATTATCACATTGCTGTTTGTTGGAGCTTGCTGTGTGCAAATTGGCTGCCGCTTCTCCTACATTACTGCACTTCAAAAGTACTTAATTGGCTGTGAAACGCTTTGGGACATCCTGAGGTTGTGAAAGGCGCTACAGAAATGCAAATTCTTTCTTATTTTCTTTGCTGGACTGCATCCATGAGTTAGCTAAGTTCGGGAGATCCAGGGGACATGCGTATAAGTTACTAAGCGTAGAACTAGTTTAGATGTGTAAGGGTTTGCGTGCGTGTCTCTCAGCCTGTGAGATTCGCGCGGCTCTGTGCAGCCTGTATGTCAGTGCGGGTTTAGGCCTTGTTGCCTGTTCTGGTCTCCAGCCAGTCTGGGAACACTAGACACACCTGTGAGTGGTTCGAATCACTCGCCCTTACGGTTCTAGACACTGGACTTAGATGCGAGAGCAGTAATGGAGATGAAACTCATGTAGACTCGGTTGAATGGTACGAAATGGAAAATCTTTATTGCATAATATTCAAGATTACGAAATACATGTCATAAGCACAGATTAATGACAGTACAATCTTACACGCAGTTATGTAACTAATTCTAGGGAAACGAGGAACGAACGACACACCGTAAATGGGGGCACACATTACAATTATCCTTAGTACTTAAACCCTCCCCTATCAATATCTGTCCTAGCTAGATTCATAGGATTCGAGACTCATGCTCACCACTCGTGATAACTCGGAGAAATTCCGAATAGCTGATCGGATGTTTTCACCGCAGCACCCACGTGTCGATCAGGGGGTCTCCTGGCCCCACTTGTTTACTTGCTTCTGCTCCGGCTAGCAGGCTGGAACGTCTGTTGTTATGAAGATCTGTGTTGGTTGGTTTCACGTACCAGTCAACACTTAAGAGAATAATCTCTCGGTGTCCGTCATGAGGATCTGCCCTGATGGGTTTCACAGATCAGTCAATATCTCAAAGAAGAATCTTCCGGGGTCCGTTCTTTAAAGTTCAAAGAAGTCTTCCTGGCAAGGAGAAATGTCTATTCGACCTACAGGCGCGGTCGGGGCTTACTGACCGTGGCGATAAGTATGGTCTTCGTCTCTTCTCATCTCATCTCATCTCTTCTCGGGCCTTTGGTTCCGATGCCGGTTACCAACACAGGTCTTCGTGACACGACACGAGGTAGATCCGAACGGATCACAAAGTTCAACAGTCTTTTAAAAGAGACACCAGGCAAACAGGAACAAGACGGCGAGTCAAGAACACAGGAGCAGCCACGAGGATGAACACCAGCAAGATAAGAGGATAAGAGAAAGATGGACGGTTTGGGGCTTGCAATTATAGTGCAAAATCTTCCGTTTCCCGCCCAACCTTAATGTCTTTTCTTTTGTTTGGGTTTGGCGCTCAAATGTCTTGTATAGGTGATCTCCGTTTTTAATGGGTTTCGGGGCTACTCGTAAATGTCTGAGTACCTGTTAATATTTCTCCCATTGTTTAATCGGTCGGTATTCTCCCTGGAGGGGTTTTGGGGCCTCCAAGTGTTTTCTGTAACTACCCGCTAACGGCTCTCTCATCGTAGAGTCGTTGGGATTTTACATATTAATGTCTTTGGATGGGCCCTTGATTACTTGGTACAATAGCCTTCATTCGTACCTGGGAGACCGATTTCAGTATCTATGTGTATACTGCAAACCCATGATGTCTCGTGTATTATCTTCAATGTGCTGAATCTTAATCGGTCTTGTACAAATGTTTATTGGAACGCCATCTTGTCTGCCTGTCGAAAAGTCCAGAATGTTCCGCCACGAGGTGCGGCGGCCATTTTACAAGCTGCCTGTGTCCACTTTGAAACCTGACAGCATTCTGCTGAAATAAAAGCTGTTTGAACGAAACTATGTGTTTTCTCCTCATTAATAAAATCGCGATATATTGCGAATTCTACAGTCCCTCCTGTTGATGCGAATAACTCCGCTTATCGTATCAAAAAATATTGTGGTGAGCAATATTATCTCGATTTTCTCCGAATCCAGAAAATTTGATCCCATAACTTAAACTAGCTAGGGTCTTTGTGTCGTCCTTATTTCCCAAGAAAATTACATTTTATAGCACCGTAGGCATTATTTGCCTTTAAACTTACACCACTTGTTTTCCTTCCCGGCGTAACCAGGCCGATGCCTCTCGTATCACCTGTATATTCATCTTTTATTCAGGGGAAGGAAAAACAAAACCCAAAACCAAATAATCATTTTTTAACTACAACACCATCACCAAAATAATCGACACCAACTCTTAAAACACGTCGAGTTCCAAACGTATTTACAGTCTTTGAAAATCATGATCGAGTACAAACTTCCGTGGCGCACGTGGCGAGCGGGAGTGACGCCATTTTCCGATCACACGGTGCTTTCATCGTGCACGCGCACGTAACGTTCTCGCCACTCTCCCGTGTTTTCATGCTTGGTGAGGCGTTTGTCTCTTTTACAATGTACGACCAATAGGTACACTACAATAAAAACTTGGCATACGACTAAAATGTGGGAGGCTATCCTGATCCATGAAGGTACTTCAATATTGGTGAACAGATTCCACCACGGTGGAATTACTATATCCAGAATGTCTGTCCCTATCTCGGCAGTTTTCTGCTCTAATGTGTAAAAATGTTTCTGTGACACCGCGACGGCTTTTAAAAGCTTGGTGAGGTGTTCAGGGAGAGGGGGAATGAGGTATCCGAAATGCGCGACGAATCGCTGCAAGTCGGTGAAATTCTCTTTTACTGTGAGATGAACAGTGGATGGTTCAGGGATTGGGACAATTCGCTGTTGTGCTACTTGAACTTCCGCCCTGGGTTTGAAACAGAAACTGCTGTCACTCACCGGACACCGGCTACGGTTTCCATGCTGGTAGTGTTGCGCTGCAGTGGTAACACAATATGTTCCACCCCCGATGTATGCTACCTGCGGAGGCACATGATCTTGTGCCATTGCCTCCATGGTGCAATTCATGGACTTGGCGCCAGCCGTTCTGAACCCGCACTGTGGTGTTAAAAAGGCATTCAAGTGCTGGGGACACAGTATTATGTGTGCTCCCCTGCCACGACAACCAGAGAGATCTGTACCTGTCATCGTTTGCTCCCAGCGGATGACGTAGGGTGGAACCGCTGCATAGCGAATGTGGGCTCCCCCCTGAATGACACCAATGTTCTCTACCCGATACACCGGGGCGGGCTTTGCTGTGTCACCCAAAACCGGCATACGTAATACTATTCCCATGAAAGTATGGTTTGATCGTCCGCAGTCCACGGGGACTGGGTATGCTTCTGAAGCTAGCCTGAGCTGGCACGGACTTAATGCGTTCTGAAAAGGGTGGAGCGCCCGCAGGTGTTTGTTACTTATCCAGGACGGGACCATACCTTGTTTTAAATCCTCCAAATTACTGCGGCCCTCGCCCAGTAACCACGCCCCGTAAAGCACGCACACCTCGTTCTGCGCAGCTTGATCGGATGCATTCCGATCTTCCCTAATCAGGGCATTTACCGTCTTTGCATGTTTCTCTAACTCTGCTATAATTTCCTTTAAATGGAGAGTCATGGCTTGGTCCTCGTGTAAACCCGACCCTACCACTTTATTCTCATCTGTTAGAATGTCTTTTAATTGTGTCTTTAAACCATTAATCTGGGTCTGCAGCTCCACACTGTCTAGAGCGTTGACCACAGATGTACCTGTGTTGAAAGGATCAGCGTCACCGTCGGCAAACGGATTTGTTTGACTTGTAATGGGAATGTCCCATTGAGCCGATGGTGGTGGCTGCGAAAGCTGAGCAAAACTATGAGGAACTCTTCGGTCGAGTGGGAACGACTGGGTAATAATACCCATCGGACAATTACGGGGACAAACGGACAAGTGAGAGTCTGTTGGGACAAATGGTGGGAACCGGATGAGGGAATTTATGTATGCATGTGGGGGTCAAAGTACGCTTGCCCCAAAGGCATCTCCATATTTTTCATTAATCAATGACAGGATAACGGACAGGGGATGAGGTGGGATGCGAGCACCAGGGGGTGCGGAGCCCCATACTCTTCGATCCCGGTAAATGCCACTGAGCTCATTACGCGCCCACGCAAAGCCCCGCCCACGATTCCGGTGGTTCTAGCTGAAGAGGAAGGGTGCCCTAAAACTAGTAAGGGACCCGGGAATGGTTTGGTACTGGTCCCCACAGACCAGATACTATTCCAGGGGGTACATTACGCGGTGGCCTCGGTGATTTTAAATCTCACCGAGGTGCGGTTACCAGAGTGGTGCCCCAAAAAGACGGAACAGTTGTATCAGGTCCTGTTGACCAAGATGTTCAGACAATTTTACGAATTCGATTTCGTGGAAATTGATAAAACAAGTTTGTACACCGCACCACATGAAGTTTTGGACCAAGTAGGGAGGCAAAGAAGGGGTGTAGTGAACGACGCGTTCACTGCTTTCAACACAGGTACATCTGTGGTCAACGCTCTAGACAGTGTGGAGCTGCAGACCCAGATTAATGGTTTAAAGACACAATTAAAAGACATTCTAACAGATGAGAATAAAGTGGTAGGGTCGGGTTTACACGAGGACCAAGCCATGACTCTCCATTTAAAGGAAATTATAGCAGAGTTAGAGAAACATGCAAAGACGGTAAATGCCCTGATTAGGGAAGATCGGAATGCATCCGATCAAGCTGCGCAGAACGAGGTGTGCGTGCTTTACGGGGCGTGGTTACTGGGCGAGGGCCGCAGTAATTTGGAGGATTTAAAACAAGGTATGGTCCCGTCCTGGATAAGTAACAAACACCTGCGGGCGCTCCACCCTTTTCAGAACGCATTAAGTCCGTGCCAGCTCAGGCTAGCTTCAGAAGCATACCCAGTCCCCGTGGACTGCGGACGATCAAACCATACTTTCATGGGAATAGTATTACGTATGCCGGTTTTGGGTGACACAGCAAAGCCCGCCCCGGTGTATCGGGTAGAGAACATTGGTGTCATTCAGGGGGGAGCCCACATTCGCTATGCAGCGGTTCCACCCTACGTCATCCGCTGGGAGCAAACGATGACAGGTACAGATCTCTCTGGTTGTCGTGGCAGGGGAGCACACATAATACTGTGTCCCCAGCACTTGAATGCCTTTTTAACACCACAGTGCGGGTTCAGAACGGCTGGCGCCAAGTCCATGAATTGCACCATGGAGGCAATGGCACAAGATCATGTGCCTCCGCAGGTAGCATACATCGGGGGTGGAACATATTGTGTTACCACTGCAGCGCAACACTACCAGCATGGAAACCGTAGCCGGTGTCCGGTGAGTGACAGCAGTTTCTGTTTCAAACCCAGGGCGGAAGTTCAAGTAGCACAACAGCGAATTGTCCCAATCCCTGAACCATCCACTGTTCATCTCACAGTAAAAGAGAATTTCACCGACTTGCAGCGATTCGTCGCGCATTTCGGATACCTCATTCCCCCTCTCCCTGAACACCTCACCAAGCTTTTAAAAGCCGTCGCGGTGTCACAGAAACATTTTTACACATTAGAGCAGAAAACTGCCGAGATAGGGACAGACATTCTGGATATAGTAATTCCACCGTGGTGGAATCTGTTCACCAATATTGAAGTACCTTCATGGATCAGGATAGCCTCCCACATTTTAGTCGTATGCCAAGTTTTTATTGTAGTGTACCTATTGGTCGTACATTGTAAAAGAGACAAACGCCTCACCAAGCATGAAAACACGGGAGAGTGGCGAGAACGTTACGTGCGCGTGCACGATGAAAGCACCGTGTGATCGGAAAATGGCGTCACTCCCGCTCGCCACGTGCGCCACGGAAGTTTGTACTCGATCATGATTTTCAAAGACTGTAAATACGTTTGGAACTCGACGTGTTTTAAGAGTTGGTGTCGATTATTTTGGTGATGGTGTTGTAGTTAAAAAATGATTATTTGGTTTTGGGTTTTGTTTTTCCTTCCCCTGAATAAAAGATGAATATACAGGTGATACGAGAGGCATCGGCCTGGTTACGCCGGGAAGGAAAACAAGTGGTGTAAGTTTAAAGGCAAATAATGCCTACGGTGCTATAAAATGTAATTTTCTTGGGAAATAAGGACGACACAAAGACCCTAGCTAGTTTAAGTTATGGGATCAAATTTTCTGGATTCGGAGAAAATCGAGATAATATTGCTCACCACAATATTTTTTGATACGATAAGCGGAGTTATTCGCATCAACAGGAGGGACTGTAGAATTCGCAATATATCGCGATTTTATTAATGAGGAGAAAACACATAGTTTCGTTCAAACAGCTTTTATTTCAGCAGAATGCTGTCAGGTTTCAAAGTGGACACAGGCAGCTTGTAAAATGGCCGCCGCACCTCGTGGCGGAACATTCTGGACTTTTCGACAGGCAGACAAGATGGCGTTCCAATAAACATTTGTACAAGACCGATTAAGATTCAGCACATTGAAGATAATACACGAGACATCATGGGTTTGCAGTATACACATAGATACTGAAATCGGTCTCCCAGGTACGAATGAAGGCTATTGTACCAAGTAATCAAGGGCCCATCCAAAGACATTAATATGTAAAATCCCAACGACTCTACGATGAGAGAGCCGTTAGCGGGTAGTTACAGAAAACACTTGGAGGCCCCAAAACCCCTCCAGGGAGAATACCGACCGATTAAACAATGGGAGAAATATTAACAGGTACTCAGACATTTACGAGTAGCCCCGAAACCCATTAAAAACGGAGATCACCTATACAAGACATTTGAGCGCCAAACCCAAACAAAAGAAAAGACATTAAGGTTGGGCGGGAAACGGAAGATTTTGCACTATAATTGCAAGCCCCAAACCGTCCATCTTTCTCTTATCCTCTTATCTTGCTGGTGTTCATCCTCGTGGCTGCTCCTGTGTTCTTGACTCGCCGTCTTGTTCCTGTTTGCCTGGTGTCTCTTTTAAAAGACTGTTGAACTTTGTGATCCGTTCGGATCTACCTCGTGTCGTGTCACGAAGACCTGTGTTGGTAACCGGCATCGGAACCAAAGGCCCGAGAAGAGATGAGATGAGATGAGAAGAGACGAAGACCATACTTATCGCCACGGTCAGTAAGCCCCGACCGCGCCTGTAGGTCGAATAGACATTTCTCCTTGCCAGGAAGACTTCTTTGAACTTTAAAGAACGGACCCCGGAAGATTCTTCTTTGAGATATTGACTGATCTGTGAAACCCATCAGGGCAGATCCTCATGACGGACACCGAGAGATTATTCTCTTAAGTGTTGACTGGTACGTGAAACCAACCAACACAGATCTTCATAACAACAGACGTTCCAGCCTGCTAGCCGGAGCAGAAGCAAGTAAACAAGTGGGGCCAGGAGACCCCCTGATCGACACGTGGGTGCTGCGGTGAAAACATCCGATCAGCTATTCGGAATTTCTCCGAGTTATCACGAGTGGTGAGCATGAGTCTCGAATCCTATGAATCTAGCTAGGACAGATATTGATAGGGGAGGGTTTAAGTACTAAGGATAATTGTAATGTGTGCCCCCATTTACGGTGTGTCGTTCGTTCCTCGTTTCCCTAGAATTAGTTACATAACTGCGTGTAAGATTGTACTGTCATTAATCTGTGCTTATGACATGTATTTCGTAATCTTGAATATTATGCAATAAAGATTTTCCATTTCGTACCATTCAACCGAGTCTACATGAGTTTCATCTCCATTACTGCTCTCGCATCTAAGTCCAGTGTCTAGAACCGTAAGGGCGAGTGATTCGAACCACTCACAGGTGTGTCTAGTGTTCCCAGACTGGCTGGAGACCAGAACAGGCAACAAGGCCTAAACCCGCACTGACATACAGGCTGCACAGAGCCGCGCGAATCTCACAGGCTGAGAGACACGCACGCAAACCCTTACAGATGTAATGAGGGTTTTCAATTTGCAGAGGGTCATCGACCTTTGGAACAGGTTGCCGGCTCCTGCAGTGAGTGTGGATTCACTGAAAGTGTTGAAGAGGGAGCTGGGCCAGTTGCTGGGTGTGGTTGACGTCACTGTGTACAACAGGTAGGTGGGTTATTGGGCGACGTGTCTCTGCGGTCTCCTGAAGCTCATTTTGATTGCCTCCAGAGGTTGGGGAGGAATTTCCCAGATTTGAAACTGCCATAAATTGGTCTTGGGTTCTGGCTCTGTTATTTCTGGCCTCTCCCAGGGGGTTAGGTGGCTGCTGGTTGTCAGGGTGAGGCACTGGGGATCATGATGCTCAGTTGCACCATGACTGTACGGGGCAGGCTCGATGAACCAAGCGATCTTTTCCTTCTGTCATTTCCGTACACTGATAAGCAGTGTCAGGCAGCAATAAAGAAAGCAAACAGGACGATGCTGGGTTATACGATCAGATCAGTAGAGCTTAAATCAGATAAGCCATACTGAAGCTGCACAATCTCCTTATCAGACCCCACCTGGAGTATTGTGTATAGTTATTGTTGCCATGACATTAGGGGGCCTTTCAGATCTTGTAGGTGCTGCAGACGAGTTGGGGAAGCCTGAGGCCTAGTGTTAGAAGGATCAGCTTCGAGTAATACATTTATAAACAGGCCCCTTCATCCTCACAGAAAGACATTATTGAGGTATTAAGGGCACTTAATGAGATAGAAGAGGTGAATCTCTCAGAAACATCAGGGCAGCAGGCCAAGAATGCACAGGTTGAGGGTTATGAAGGGAAAGATTATCAGCGACACCAGGAAGTGTTTCTTGGCACGGATTGTGATCAGCAAGGTGGCATGGGTTGAACACTGGACTCATTTACGGGAAAACAGCAGGATTGGCAGATCAGAGCAATAAGATCAAACAGACCGAAAGACCGCTTTACCTGAAACTATCCTGTTATTTACTGAAAACATCCCACACATATATTAGTTTGGGCTGATCATTAACTAAATGGTTGAATCAGGAAGTTCCAAGTTGCTAAATACATAGAAATATGTAGAAGATATAACACAATAAAAAGCCATTGGGCCCAACCAGTTTGCGCTGTTGTTTACATAGAATTTTCAGCAGAGAAACAGGAGATTCAGCCCAACCAGCCCCTGTTAACATTACCCTCCGTGTGAGCAAATAGTTCGAATCACATCTACCCACCCTGCTCCTATCTCCCTGCAGCCCCCTTTCCTTCATCCGCCTATCCAATCCAATCTTGAACATTGACATAGTTTCTGCCTCAACCATGAAACCTGGAAGTGAATTTCACAGCCTCACGGTGTCTGAAAAGGTTTCTCCTGCCTTCTGTTCTCAAGCTTATAGAGTCATACTGCACAGAAGGAGGCCATTCGGCCCATCGGGCCTGTGCCGGCTCTTTGAAAGAGCTATCCCATTAGTTCCACTCTTTCCCCAAACCCCTGCAAATCTTTCTTGTTCAAGTATTTATCCAATTCCCTTTTGAAAGTTGTGATGTGGAACACTTCAGCAGTCAAGGGCATTCAGCCTCGGATCTGCGGGTTAGCGTTCTCCAAGGCGGCCTTCGGGATACACGACAACGCAAAATCATCGAGCAGAAACTGATAGCCAAGTTCCGCACTCATGAGGACGGCCTCAATCGGGATATCGGGTTCATGTCACGCTACAGAACGTGACTTGACATCGTTGCCGGTCTTTCCAGCTTTTTAAAAAAACAAACACAAGAAACAAACACAAGAAACAAACCCAAATGGAGAGGATATGCAGCCAGCAGGTGTTTTGACACGTTGGACCCCCTGGGACACATCTCATTGTCTTGGCTGTGCTCTTAGTGTGTCTTTGATGTAGGGAAAGATTGAATCTCTGCATTTTCTCTGTGTTTATATTCTGTGAATTCTGGTAGATTGTCTCACAGTAACTCTACCTGAAGAAGGGGCAGGATAGCTCCGAAAGCTTGTAATTTTAAATAAATCTGTTGGACTATAACCTGGTGTTGTGCGACTTCTCACTTTTGAAAGTTGTCATTGAATCTGCTTCCACCGCCCTTTCAGGCAGCGCGTTCCCAATCACAACAACTGGCTGCGTAAAAGAAAAATCTCTCTTCGCTCCTCTGGTTCTTTTGCCAATGATCTTAAATGTATATCTTCTGGTTATCGACCCACCTGCCAGTGGAAACAGATGTAAACCTCTTACATTGAATCTTGTATCTATGGCCCCTCTGATACTAACAGCTCCCAAAATTTAATTGGACAAGTATGCATTGGGATATTCAACAGAAATGTCCAAATATTTGCGCAACAAATACCGGAGCAGAGAGCTCCTTGTCAAGAAGGCAATTTCAGACCCAAAGTCTTTCATTTGCTTTTGTTACTGAAACTTCGCAAACAGAGTTCACCTGCTCCGACACCTCTTCCCACGGGACCGCCACTGCGTTTTGGTGTGGAGAATGCCCCTCGTGTCCCAAGATGGCTGCCCTCCTTCAACGTGACTCCCAAAGCTCTCTCAGTGAATCGGAACCCCGGGAATTGTCGGACATGGTACTTATCTTCCAACACTCTCACCAAAACTGCCCTCCAAACCAATCCTGTTTATGCCCCACAGGAAACACAAGTGTAGCTTCACCGCGCCACAGCTGCACTCTTAAGGTTCTGCGGCCAATCCGGATCGCCGTGCAAAGTCCAGAGAGATCCCCTTAAAGCGCCTGCGGTGTGAAGAGCCACTGCGCCGGGAATAAGCTGGAAACGCGCCAGGAATGCGGTTTCAGGCCCAAAGTTGTTTGCTGTCAGCCGTATCACTCTCGCCTCTGAGTCAGAAGGTCATGGGTTCAAGTCCCTCTCCAGATACTTGAGCATAAGATCTAGGCTGGCACTCTAGTGCAGTATCTGAGGGAGCTTCCGCTGCACTGTCGGAGGTCTTGTCTTGCGGATGAGATGTTAAACCGAGGCCCTCTCAAGTGGGTGCAAAAGCTCCCACGGCACTATTTGAAGAAGGGCAGGGGAGTTCTCCTGGTGGCCTGGCCAATATTTATCCCTCAACCAATATCACTAAAAAACAGATTGTCTAGTCATTTATTTTCATTGCTGGTTGTGGGACCTTGCTGTGCACACATTGGCTGTGGCGTTTATTGCAATGGTGATTACACTTCAGAAGTACTTTATTGACTGTAAAGTGCTTTGTGACGTCCTGAGGTTGTAAAAGGTGTGATAGAAATGGAAGCCCTGTGTTTTCCTCTTGTTGCTGGAGTTTCAGTGCCAGATGTGAATCACTCATCTGTCAGACATCAGACACCTTCATGCTGGAATGCGAAAGGATCCACATTTGGCAAAATCTGAACCTTTTGAGAGTCACCAGAAGCAATGAATTTGTGAGCAGGGTGGGTGGGGGGCTGGAGGAAGGTGGGGGGAAGGGGGTTGAGCCACTCATCGCGGAGTACCCAGCCTCTGCCCTGGTCTGATACCCACATTGTTGATGTGGCTGGTCCAGTGAGACTTTTGGTCAATGTTGTCAGGGTGCTCGACAGTGCTGGCACCACTGGATGTGAGGGGGAAGTCAGGGGCCTTTTCTTGTTGTAGATGGTCATTGCCTGGTACTCATGTAGCACAAATCACAGAATCACAGAATCCCCACAGTGCAGATAGAGGCCATTTCGACCCATCGAGCCTGCACCGACACATATCCCACCCTATCCCCGTAACCCCACGTATTTAATCCCCCCCCCCTAACACTAAGGGTCAATTTATCATAGCCAAATCAACCTAACCCGCACATCTTTGGACTGTGGGAGGAAACCGGAGCACCCGGAGGAAACCCACGCAGACACGGGGAGAATGTGCAAACTCCACACAGACAGTCACCCGAGGCCGGATTCGAACTCGGGTCCCTGGCGCTGTGAGGCAACAGTGCTAACCACTATGCCACCGTGTTGCCCATATGTCAACCACCATCTTTCATCCCAAGCCTGGTATTTGTATTCGGGTCTTGCGTCTGGCTGTATTAGGTCACAGAGCTGCTCCATTGTTGGAGGAGTTGTGAATGAATCTCAACACTGTGCAATCATCAACGAACATCCCCACTCCTGACCTTATGAGATGGGCTTCTTCAAACACTACAGTCCTTGTGGTGATGCTGCTAGATAGGGAATTCCAGGATATTGACCCAGTGCCAATGGAGGAATGGCGATATAGATGCCCAAGTCAGGTGGTGTGTGACTTGAAGGAGAACTTGCAGGTAATGGAGTTCCGATGACATTGCCGCTCTTCTCGGTGGGAGAGGTCGCAGGGCTGGGAGGTGCTGCCCAAGTAGCCTTGGGGAATTGCTACAGTACGGCCTGTAGATTGTACGTACTGCGGCCAAAGTACGCCAGTGGTGGAGGGAGTGGATATTGAATTCATTGGCAGAGTCACCAACCAAGTGAACTGTTCTGTCCTGGATGGTGTTGAGCTTCTTGAGTGCTGTTCCGGCTGGACCCGTCCAGGCCAGTGGTGAGTATTCCATCACACTCTTGACTTGAGCCTTGTAGATGGTGAAGAGGCTTTGAGGCATTGGCCAGACCTTATCTGGAGCACTGCATTCAGTTTTGGGCACCGCACTTCAGGAAGAATATATTGGCCTTGGAGGGTGTGCAGCGCAGATTCACCAGAATACCAGGACTTAAAGGTTTAAATTATGAGGACACTAGTATAAACTTTGCTTGTATTCCCCTGAGTTTAGAAGGTTGAAGGATGATCTAATTGTGTTTAAAATGATTAAAGGATTTGATAGGGTAGATACAGAGAAACTAATTCCTCTGGTGGGGGAGTCCAAAAAATAATGCAAAGGAAATCGCTCTCAAAGCTATCTTAGCTATGAGGAAAGACTGGATAGGCTGGGTCTGTTTTCCTTGGAACAGAGGAGGCTGAGGGGAGACCTTATTGAGGTGTATAAAATTATGAGGGGCCTAGATAAAGTGGATAGAAAGGACCTATTTCCCTTAGCAGAGGGGTCAAAAACCAGGGGGCACAGATTTAAAGTAATTGGTAGGAGGTTTAGAGGGGATTTGAGGGGAAATTTCTTCACCCAGAGGGTTGTGGGGGTCTGGAACTCACTGCCTGAAAGGGTGGTAGAGGCAGGAACCCTAACCACATTTAAAAAGTACTTGGATGTGCACTTGGGATGCTCTAACCTGCAGGGCTACGGACCAAGAGCTGGGAAGTGGGATTAGGCTGGATAGCTCTTTGTTGGCCGGCGCGGACACGATGGGCCGAAATGGCCTCCTTCCGTGCTGTAACTTTCTACGATTCTATGATTCAAACTCCAGACATCTCAATTACGCTGATATCAGTTGACCTTGTGCATAGATCTATGCCAGCTGAGTACTGGCGTTAATGCAGGCAACTCGCATGAGCTGCTCTTTAGCACGGTGCGGGTGGTGGGGGTGGTGCAGAGCTTTGTAAATGAACGGCCGAGGTTTTTGGGCGGACATATCACGGAAGCGGTGCAAACAAGCAAGGAGACTTGAGCGTACCGATGTTTCGTCGTAAATCAGTTGCATGCGAATTTCCTCGGGGAAAGAAATGGTGCTGCGCCACTCTTACGGGGATAATTTCCAGGAAATTGCGGGCCCAAAGCTCGTAGCTTTCGCTCTGTTTATTTTAAGGAGTGAACGTGCAAACAGCACGCAATCCATATCAGCAGCCAAAGGCATGGTCTATGTGACTCACTGCTCGCTGCTGCGATAACTCGCCGAAGGTCTTTTATACACCACCTGCGATTGGTTCCAGTAGAGCTTCAGTTCTGGTAGGTGGAGAGGAAAAGAATTACAACTGGGAGTGACGGACATGAAGCTAAAAGCGATAGCGCACAAGATGCCTTTTACAGCATTTTTACACTGTTAACAGTAGTATTTGAGGCAGTTTCAAATACAGTGAGATTAATTTGCTTCCTTATCTGTACAATGACTATCATTGGGATCAACGTCCAAAAAGGTATCGCGGGATGAAAGAGGTGCATTTATCTTAATACATATGTGAGTCTGGCTCACAGGCATTACTTGGTTGAATGGCAACAAAAGGGAATCAAAGTCCAAGTCTAATGGGGAAGCCTCACCCACCGCCTGCCCACATTCCCGCTATGTGCTGCCCGCAGGCGAGGCTCCACGGCCCCGCCAGAAATTTTTCTTATTGAGACCTGCACTGTATTCAATCAAGGTGGCGTCAGTCTCAGTGCACCTGAAATCCTTCTGGCCCCTGCCTGCCCCCATTCCCCACACGTTCGAAATGACTAAGCAGTCAAATGGCCTTCCCAATGGGAATTCCCCTATCCGACGTAATTTTTTTTAAAAATTCGTGTATGGGATGTGGGCGTCGCTGGCAAGGTCAGCATTTATTGCCCATCCCTACTTGCCCTTGAGAAGGTGGTGGTGAGCCGCCTTCTTGAACCGCTGCAGTCCGTGTGGTGAAGGTACTCCCACAGTGCTGTTAGGGAGGGAGTTCCAGGATTTTGACCCAGCGACAATGAAGGAACGGTGATATATTTCCAAGTCAGGATGGTGTGTGACTTGGACGGGAACTTGGAGGTGGTGGTGTTCCCATGCGCCTGTTGCCCTTGTCCTTCTAGGTGGTAGAGGTCACGGGTTTGGGAGGTGCTGCCGAAGAAGCCTTGGCGAGTTGCTGCAGTGCATCTTGTGGATGGTACACACTGCAGCTATGGTACGCCGGTGGTGGAGGGAGTGAATGTTTAAGGTGGTGGATGGGGTGCCAATCAAGCGGGCTGCTTTGTCCTGGATGGTTTTGAGCTTCTTGAGTACTTTGGAGCTGCACTCATCCAGGCAAGAGGACAGTGTTCCATCACACTCCTTACTTGTGCCTTGTAGATGGTGGAAAGGCTTTGAGGAGTCAGGAGGTGAGACACTCGCCGCAGAATACCTAGCCTCTGACCTGCTCTTGTTGCCACAGTATTTATGTGGCTGTTCCAGTTAAGTTTCTGGTCAATGGTGACCCCCAGGATGTTGATGGTGGGGGATTCGGCGATGGTAATGCCATTGAATGTCAAGGGGTGATGATTAGACTCTCGCTTGTTAGAGATAGTCATTGCCTGGCACTTTTGTGGCGCGAATGTTACCTGCCACTTATCAGCCCAAGCTTGAACATCATCCAGGTCTTGTTGCATGCGGGCATGGACTGATTTATTATCTGAGGAGTTGTGAATGGCACTGAACACTGTGCAGTCATCAGCGAACATCCCCATTTCTGACCTTATGTTGTAGGGAAGGTCATTGATGAAGCAGCTGAAGATGGTTGGGTCTAGGACACTGCCCTGAGGAACTCCTGCAGCAATGTCTCGGGGCTGTGATGATTGACCTTCAACCACCATAACCATCTTCCTTTGTGCTAGGTATGACTCCAGCCAGTGGAAATTTTTCCCCCCGATTCCCATTGACTTCAGTTTTACTAGGGCTCCTTGATGCCACACTCGGTCAAATGCTGCCTTGATGTCTAGGGCAGTCACTCTCACCTCACCTCTGGCGGAACCCAGACTGAACATCAGTGAGCAGGTTATTGGTGAGTAAGTGCCGCTTGATAGCACTGTCGATGACACCTTACATCTCTTTGCTGATGATTGAGAGTAGACTGATGGGGCGGTAATTTGTCCTGCTTTTTGTGGACAGGACATACCTGGGCAGTTTTCCACATTGTCTTATAGATGCCAGTGTTGTAGCTGTACTGGAATAGCTTGGCTAGATGCGCGGCTAGTTCTGGAGCACAAGTCTTCAGCACGACAGCCGGGATGTTGTCGGGGCTATATCCAGTGCACGCAGCTGTTTCTTGATATCACGTGGAGTGAATCGAATTGGCTGAATACTGGCTTGTGTGATGGTGAGGACCTGAAAAGTAGGTCAATATGAATCATCCACTCGGCACTTCTGGCTGAAGATGGTTGCAAACGCTTCAGCCTTGTCTTTTGCACTCACGTGCTGGGCTCCACCATCATTGAGGATGGGGATATTCATGGAGCCTCCATCTCCCGTTAGTTGTTTAATGGTCCACCACAATTCACGACTGGATGTGGCAGGACTGCAGAGCTTTGATCTGATCCATTGATTGTGGGTTCGCTTAGCTCTGTCTATAGCATGCTGCTTCCGCTTTTTAGCATGCATGTAGTTCTGTGTTGCAGCTTCCCCAGGTTGGCACCTCATTTTTAGGTACGCCTGGTGCTGCTCCTGGCATGCTCTTCCACACTCCTTATTGAACCAGGGTTGGTCCCCTGGCTTGATGGTAATGGTAGAGTGAGGGATATGCCGGGCCATGAGGTTACAGATTGTGGTGGACTACAATTCTGCTGCCCCACAGAGCCTCATGGATGCCCAGTTTTGAGTTGCTAATCTGTTTTGAATCTATCCATTTAGCACGGTGGTAGTGCCACACAACACAATGGAGGGTGTCCTCAGTGTGAAGATGGGACTTCGTTTCCACAATGACTGTGCGGTGGTCACAGCTACAAATGCAGTCATGGACAGATGCATCTGCAACAGGTAGATTGGTGAGGACGAGTTCCAATAGGTTTTTCCCTCGGGTTGGTTCACTCACCACCTGTCGCAGGCCCAGACTGGTAGCTATGTCCTTCTGGACTTGGCCAGCAGAGGCGCTACCGAGCCACTCTTGGTGATGGACATTGAAGTCCCCCACCCAGAGTACATTCTGTGCCCTTGCTACTCTCAGTGCTTCTTCCAAGTGGTGTTTAACATGGAGGAGTACTGATTCATCGGTTGAGGAAGGGCAGTAGGTAATAATCAGCAGGAGGTTTCCTTGCCCATGCTTGACCTGAAGCCACGAGACTTCATGGGGTTCGGAGTCAATGTTGAGGACTCCCAGACTCCTAATTCCCGACTGTGTACCACTGTGCCACCACCCCTGGTGGGTCTGTCCTGCTGGTGGGACAGAACATACCCAGGGATGGTGATGGAGGAGTTTGGGACATTGGCTGAAAGGTATGATTCTGTGAGTATGAATATGTCAGGCTGTTGCTCTCCCAATTTTGGCACAAGTTCCCAGATGTTGGTGAGGAGGACTTTGCAGGGTCGACTGGGCTGGGTGTGCCATTGCCGTGTCTGTAGCCGGTGCTGAGGTCGATGCCGGGTGGTCCGTCCGGTTTCTTTCTTATTATGTTTCGTAGCGATTGGTTACAACTGAGTGACTTGCTCGGCCATTTCAGAGGGCAGTTAAGAGTCAACCACATTGCTGTGGGTCTGGAGTCACATATAGGCCAGACCAGGTAAGGACGGCAGATTTCCTTCCCTAAAAGACGTTAATGAACCAGATGGGTTTTTAACGACAATCCGATAGTTTACTGATAGCAGCTTTTTATTCCAGATTTATTTAATTAACTGAATTTAAATTCCCCAGCTGCCGTGGGTGGGATTTGAACTCACATCTCTGCCGATCATTAGTCCAGGCCTACTGGATTACTAGCCCAGTGACATTACCACTATGCTATCATTCCCTTAGCATTCAACCTTTCTGTGGAAAAGCAGTTTAGTATTTTAATGGATACACTGACAGGGAGCTTGTCACCAAATTGAGACCATGAAGGCCCAATTCCACACATCCAGCGAGCGTTCCACAGGAAATCACTGGTGCATAGGCCATGATTTCCTGTGAAGCCTTCCGTGGGAGCTCAGAACTGACCCTTGAATCTCTTCTTTGTTTTTTAGGACCGTGGGGGTGACTTTCAACACTCGCCCATATTGGATGGGTGGGCGGGCAATGAGCGATGGGCGGAGCGATCGCACTGCCCGCGCATTACCAACAATGTGAGGCCCGAACCATTTTCAAGTTCGAGGTTTCATTTGCATTGGGTCCTTGAGCTGCCGAGCGCTCAATGAGTGCTGACATAGGAGCAGGAGGAGGCCATTCAGCCCCTCGAGCCTGTTCCACCATTCAATTAGATCATGGCTGATCAGTATCTTAACTACAGCTACCTGCCTTGTTCCCGTAATCCTTAATAACCTTATCTAATAAAAATCTACCTATCTCAGTTTTGAGATTTTCAATTGACCCCCAGCCTCAACAGCTTTTTGGGGGGAGAAAGTTCCAGATTTCCACTACCCTTTGTGTGAAGAAGTGCTTTCTAACATCACCCCTAATTTTAAGGTTATGCCCCCTTGTTCTGGACTCCCCCCACCAGAGGAAATAGTTTCTCTCTATCTACCCTATCAAATTCTTTAATCATCATCAACACTTCAATTAGGTGACAGACAGCTCCCCAACTTGCGGGGGCGGGCTGGCGGGGAGGGGGGCCGGGAAATACTTCAGCTCCATAGCAGGAAAAAAATCCATGGGGGAGGAGGAAAGCACTCCGGAGGGGCGCACAGAGCAGTCGATAGCAGGTCACAGTACTTTTTGGAGACAAGAGGAGCAACTCTGATCCTCCTGGCCTCACAGAATATACAGAATTGTTTCTAGTGACTGTTTAGTGAGAAACCTCTCTTTAGGTCGCTCGAGGCCAAGCCCGAGGGGTGGTGTGTTCCCGCTAGGACCTGTGTCAGCTGCCGCCTGTTCCAGGCGGGATCACTGGACGCCCGTGTGCAGGCTCGCCTGAAATGGCATTGGATGGGTCTCGTGGGGATAACGGGCGGGCGCTTTACTGTTTTTTTAAATGTCGGCCGCCCCATTTTCCAGCATGAATCGGGCGGGCGGGAGTTGAAAACCTCCCCACTCATTGGGGTAGAAATGACTGTCGCCCGCGTTAGCGCAAAAATGCTTAACAGACTCGTATCAAATTCCTTTCTCCGTTATTTTACGCCAATTTATTTTCAAACGGGTTTAGCACCTCCATTGAAACAGTGGAGAGAGGGATTTTGCTCCAAGTATGGAAGGCGTTCATACATTGGCAGTTAGCCCCGGGCAAAACCCAGAACAAAACTGTAGAAATGGGATTGCACTGAGTCAGTGGAATTTCTTTGGTGTCGATCGAGGCAGCGACTTCAGCTGATTCAAGCAGAACGTTGATGGTCTCAGTCTGCAGGATGCGAGAGTGACTACAGAGAAACATTAGGAACAGGAGGAGGCCATTCAGCCCCTCGAGCCTGTTCCGCCATTCAATTAGATCATGGCTGATCTGTACCTCAATTCCATTTTCCTGCCTTTGCTCCATATCACTTGATACTCTTACTCAACAAAAATCTTTCGATCCCAGACTTGAAAGCTCCAATTGTCCCCCAGCATCCACAGCCTTTTGGGGGAGAGAGTTCCAGATTTCCACTACCCTTTGCGTGAAAAACAGAGACATCTCATACTTATTTGAAACAGGACCTCCGGTGTCCTTGTTGGATGTCCTGATAGTTCAATGAGTGAGAAGATGCAGTCCTGAGCCCTGCATCCGAGGAAGGTGCTAGGTTCCACCCCTGGGCTGATGGTGAATAATCTGATCTCCCCCAGGGGAGTACAAGGGCACTACAATTGGCCTCAGTGTCACTGAGTTAAGGGAATTAAAAAAAAAAATCAATGGGGCTTCCTGCTCCTAATTGTCAGACAGTGACTCCTGGAGTGAAGCATGCATGTACATGTGAGTACATCTCAACATAATTGAGGAGGAGCCAGTCAGTCGGAGGGCTGAATCGTCGGCTGCAATCTCCAGTCAACTGAGAGAAGCCATGTGGCATGATCATGGGGTCGGACAAGTGACAGAAACGCACTCATATTGCTGTTTGTAACTGAAATCTGGAGCATGAAACAAGATCAGCCTTGCTGATTAGAGGCTTTTCAGATGCGCTGACTGGACAGTTCTCAAGGTTGTAAGTAGAGTGTATCAGAATTGATGCCCCAAGTGTAAACGTAAAGGCCTACTTAGTATAATTAACATTATCCTCCACTGCACAGGGCACAACATAACGGCTGGAACAGAGTTCAGTTATTTGGATGGTGACACAAAGCATGAGGACAAATCTCAAGGGCCTTATGAATAGGAACCTTACCTGAATGGTGTCAGGCACTTAGATATACTCACAGCCATTGGCTTTAAAGCTAATTTGTGCAGTCCCCTGCGCTTTTCCTTTACTGAGTTTTCCGCACCACTTTTGTAATGGGGCTTCCGTATCTTCTGTTAGGACTGCCACAGGAGTGGGAGGAAGCTCATGTGCACTATAAACACTGACATAAACCATTTGGGCCTGTTTCCGTGCTGAAGATTCTATGCAATTCAATGCAATCCTGTGCTCACCCAACATTCACACCCAGGCATTTTCCATTGCGGTGGGGGGGGGGGGGGTGGTGGGGGGGAGGGGGCACTGGATCACAATTGAGGAGCATATAACTGATTTAAGGTATCAGCTTGGCTCAGTTGGTAGCACTCTCCTTTCTGTGCCAGGGGGCGTGAGGTTGAGCGCCACTCAAGAACTTGAGCACATGATCTAGACTGACTCTTCAGAGCAGCACTGAGGGAGCACCATGTGTTAGAGGTGTACCTTTGGGTGACATCCTGCTTACCTATTCCTGATCCCATGGCACACTTTTTTTTTGAGAGCAAGAACTTCACCTGGTGTTTTGGCCAACATTTCTCAATCACTGCCAAAAGGCAGACTAAGAGGTTATTCACCTCATTGCTTTTTGTGGGATCTTGCTCTATGCAAGACACATTTGCCTGCCTTCAGCTGTCTAGGCCCTAAGTTCAGGAATTCCCTCCCTAAACCTCTTTGTCTCTGCACCTCTCTCTCCTCCTTTAAGACCCTCCTTATAACCTACCTCTTTCACCAAGCGTTTGGTCGCTTGTCCTGATGTCTCCTTCTTTGGCTTTGTCAGTTCTTGTCTGGTTACGCTCCTGTGAAGTGCCTTGGGTCCTTTTACTATGTTACGGTGCTATATAAATGCAAGTTGTTGTTATTGTTGTTGTTAACACCAATCACTGTCCTTGAAAGTAATTCATTCACTGTATGTGAAGTTCGCTCATGAGCTGTTTCTGAGAGATGTGCTGAGGAGCGATATAAATGTTTTTCTTTTCCGATTTTCCTCTCCCTAACCACAACTCATGCTGAAGCAAATCTAGAATCCCTGGTGCTACAGCGACTGAGATCTGCTAACTCAGCACAGGCCAGGGATTGAATCCAGGATTTCAGCGTCAGTATGGCTTAGATCTATGCTGGGCAGTGTATGTACTCCAGGGCCTACTAGTTTAAATCCACACAACAACCATCTCCCTGCCTCTATAACCTCCTCCAGCCCTACAACCCTCCGAGATCTCTGTGCTCCTCCAACTCTGGCCTCTTGTGCATCCCCCACTTCCTTCCCTGCACCATTGGTGGCCGTGCCTTCAGCCGTCTGGGCCCTAAACTTTGGAATGTCCTGCCCAAACCTCTCCGCCTCTCTCTCCTCCTTTAAGATGCTCCTATAAAACCCTCCTCTTTGACCAAACCTGTCCTAATACCTCCTTATGTGGCTCGGTGCCAACTTTTGTCTGTTTACGCTCCTGTGAAGCGCCTTGGGACGTTTTACTACATTAAAGGCGCTATATAAATGCAAGCTGTTGTTGTAGTTAATTAAAAATAATACAATCTCCGAGTCCTTTTCTTGTTTTTTGATACTTCTTTATGTATCATAGATTGACATGGGAGTGAGTTGTAAAGCAAAGGAGAAGCAATGTATCACATGACTCATTTAAAGGCAAACATTTTGATTTTGTACTTACGACATTGAACTACGCGCATTATTTTAAAGAATACTTTACACTTTGGAGTAAGTATAAAGTGATGATTGCAGCGAACAGTTTCGATGAAGAAGTAAACCTTGAGCGTTTATAAGAGCAGAATAAACCTGCACTGAAATGACAGCTGAAATTCTCTCCCATGTCTTGAGAATATATTCCATTAAATCGATAAGTCGTAGTTTTATTGAATCTTGGGCAGGACAGCTGAGTTACATTGACTGAGTAAAACAAATTCCTTTTTTGTTATGTGGCATTCCAGGAATTTTAACTGTTATTTTGGGGATTACATTCCATGATCCCATCCATCTATAATCAGGCCTGCTGGTTTAAAGTGACTGAATAATTCAAATGCAATTTTTTATTACATGGGATTACAGGGTTTTTAACCAGTGGGGTTTTTTTTGGGGGGGGGGGCAATATATTCAGCAATTCTCTTCATTTTCCATGAAAATTATGATTTTGGGTGCATTTTTTGTTGGCATATGTCAGCCGTGGCTCAGAGGGAGCAATCTCATCTTTGAGTCAGAAGGTTATAAGTTCAAGCCCCACTCCAGAGGCTTAAGCATGTAATGTATGCTGAGACTCCAGTGCAGTACTGAGGGAGTGCTGCACTGTCAGAGGTGCCATCTCTCAAATGAGATGTTATATTTCAGTGCTAGAGCCACTGCTTTTTTTGATATATATAAATGACCTGGATATTGGAACACAGAGTAGAATTTCTAAATTTGCCAATGACACCAAACTTGGGGGTGTGGCAAACAGTGAAGATGATACCAATTGACTGCAACAGGACATAGAAAGGCTAGCAGAATGGGCAGACAAGTGGCAGATGGAATTTAATACAGAGAAGTGTGAGGTGATGCATTTTGGCAGAAGGAACAGGGAGAGGCAATATACACTTAATGGCACAGTTTTTAAAGAGTGTGCAGGGACAGAGGGACCTGGGAGTTAATGTGCATAGGTCCCTGCAGGTGGTAGGACATATTGAGAGACTGGTTAGCAAAGCATATGGGATCTTGGGCTTCATAAATAGAGGTATTGGGTACAAAAGTAGAGAAGTTATGCTGAACCTTTATAAAGCACTGGTTAGGCCACAACTGGAATATTGCGTCCAGTTCTGGTCACCACACTTTAGGAAGGATGTGAAGGCCCTTGAGAGGGTGCAGAGGAGATTTACCAGATTGGTTCCGGGGATGGGGGATCTTAGCTACAAGGACAGGTTGGAGAAGCTGGATTTGTTTTCATTAGAGCAAAGGAGGTTGAAGGGTGATTTGATAGAGGTGTACAAGATTATGACGGGATTTGGATAGGCTAGACGGGGAAAGGCTGTTCCCACTAGTTGATGGTACAAGGACTAGGGGACACAGATTTAAGGTTTTGGGCAAGAGATACAGGGGGGATGTGAGGGGAAAAAAAATTACGCAGCGAGTGGTGAGGACCTGGAATTCACTGCTGACGAAAGTGGTGGAAGTGGAGACACTCAATGTTTTCAAGGGGAGACTGGATAGGCACTTGAGGGAAATAAACTTGTAGGGCTACGGGGATAGAGCGGGGGAATGGGACTGACTGGATTGCTCTACAGAGAGCTGGCACGGACTCGATGGGCTGAATGGCCTCCTTCTGTGCTGTTATGACTCTATGACTCTGAGTTCTCCCCAGTGTTCTGGCCAGTATTTATCCCTCAACCAACATCAGTAAAACAGATTATCTGGTCATTATCACATTGCTGTTTGTGGGAGCTTGCTGTGCGCAAATTGGCTGCTGCGTTTCCCACATCCCAACAGTGACGACACTTCAAAAGTACTTCATTGGCTGTAAAGCGCTTTGGGACATCCTGAGATCGTGAAAGGTGTCATAGAAATACAAATCTTTCTTTCTATTTAACTATATTCAAATTGAAGCATTTATTTCTCTGTGATGTAACAAAAATAATTAACAGGGAACTAATGGTCAGGGCATAACACAAACCATCTGAAAGCTTAAAACAGGTCGGTCTGTAGAATTTTGAGCCATTAAGGAAAGATAATGCTAATTGATAAATTCTTAACCTTTTTACACATCAATTTTACAGAGAAACAGATCAATTGAGTATTCCATTTCCTGTACCTTACACCGAGGCTTTTTATTGCAAAACAAAAGCAATTATTTCCACAATTACTTCAAACATTATTTCCATGTTTTAATTAAATCATTTGGCATTTTATACCCAATAGTGTGTCAGCTGTGACTCAGTGGGTAGCACACATCACTCTTTGAAGTCAGAAGGTTGTGGGTTCAAGTCCCACTCCAGAGACTTGAGCACATAAAGCTCGGCTGACAGTCCACTGGAGTGCTGCACTGTTGGAGGTGCCGTCTTTTGGATGAGATGTTAAACCGAGACCCTGTCTGCTCTCTCGGGTGGACGTAAAAGATCCCATGGCACTATATTGAGCAGGGGAGTTATCCCTGGTCAATATTTCTCCCTCAACCAACATTTAAAAAAACAGATTATCTGGTCATTACCACATTGCTGTTTGTGGGAGCTTGCTGTGTGCAAATTGGCTGCTGCGTTTCCGACATTACAACAGTGACTCCACTTCAAAAAGTACTTCATTGGCTGTAAAGCGCTTTAAGACGTCCCGTGGTCGTAAAAGGCGCTATAGAAATGCAAGTCTTTATTTCTTTCAATATTTATTTAGTGCTGGCTTCACAGTAATTGACTTAAAAACTTTCATCCAGAATTTTATTAAGTTTTTAAAAAAATATATATATATATTTATTTTAAATGAGAACTATACAATGACAGGATTTGGGGTTCGAATTCCAGATTTCAAGTGTAAAGACAGAGGTTAGCATTGTGAGATGAAGGAGGGAGGGGTCAGGCGCAGCTCCTGTTACTGGGGGAAGATCAGAGTTTGGAAAGTGACCTCGCGGTGACGTGACTTGAGTTTGCAACTCCACCCCACCCCACCACACACACACATACGGCAGCTCGACTCAGAGCCCAAACATGGCGTTAGAGCGGTGGGTGAAGGAGGAGAAGAAGGTGGAATAATGAGGACCATGTAAACACTCGCCAGACAGCTCCTTAAACCAGAGGGGGAGAGAGAGAGAGAGCGTCTACGGAAACTTCGGATGAGATATGCAATAAGAGATACAAAAAAGTTAGCAAAGTTTTGCCAAGAAAGAGAGACTTAAGGACGTTGTAACGAAGGGGAGGAGGTGAGTTGCACGGAAGCAGTGCGGAGAGAGTTAACTTCGGGTCTGCCCCAAGTTTCCAGTCGGAACTTTAGCCGCGATCTCTTTTTTTGCTTGGACTTTAACAGCGAGCGGAGCCGAGCCGAGCCGGGGCTACGAGGACCGGGAGCGGACCGGCACCGGGAGTTGGCCGGGGTTCGGGACAGAGACACAGAGAGAGAGACACTTCCTCATCGGCTACTCCGTGCGGGGTTATTTTTTAAAGGCGTCGGATCATGGCACATTCGCCAGTGGCAGTGCAAGTGCCAGGAATGCAGGTAAGGCCCTGGCTCTCCCAAAGAGAAACTTCCTGATCTGCCTGAAACTTACGCCCAGCTGTGGGAAATTGTGCAACAACAACAACAACTGGTGAATTTCCTTCC
>CM059430.1:84149156-84200171 GCA_030390025.1 Squalus acanthias | reverse complement strand
CTCCCTCCCTCCCTCCCTACCCCCCCACTTCCCTCCCTCCCTCCGTGCCCCCCCACTTCCCTCCCTCCGTGCCCCCCCACTTCCCTCCCTCCCTCCTTCCCTCCCTCCCTCCCTGTCCCCCCACTTCCTTCCCTCCCTCCCTCCCTCCCTCCCTCCCTCCCTGTCCCCCCACTTCCTTCCCTCCCTCCCTCCCTCCCTCCCTGTCCCCCCACTTCCTTCCCTCCCTGTCCCCCCACTTCCTTCCCTCCCTCCTTCCCTCCCTCCCTCCCTGTCCCCCCACTTCCTTCCCTCCCTCCCTCCCTCCCTCCCTGTCCCCCCACTTCCTTCCCTCCCTCCCTCCGTGGCCCCCCCACTTCCCTCCCTCCCTGCCCCCCCACTTCCTTCCCTCCCTCCCTGTCCCCCCCCACTTCCCTCCCTGTCCCCCCCCACTTCCTTCCCTGTCCCCCCACTTCCTTCCCTGTCCCCCCACTTCCTTCCCTGTCCCCCCACTTCCTTCCCTCCCTCCCTCCCTCCCTCCCTGTCCCCCCACTTCCCTCCCTCCCTCCCTCCCTGTCCCCCCACTTCCTTCCCTCCCTGTCCCCCCACTTCCTTCCCTCCCTCCTTCCCTCCCTCCCTCCCTGTCCCCCCACTTCCTTCCCTCCCTCCCTCCCTCCCTCCCTCCCTGTCCCCCCGCTTCCTTCCCTCCCTCCCTCCCTCCCTCCCTCCCTGGCCCCCCCACTTCCTTCCCTCCCTCCCTCCCTGGCCCCCCCACTTCCTTCCCTCCCTCCCTGGCCCCCCCACTTCCTTCCCTCCCTCCCTCCCTCCCTCCCTCTCTCCCTGGCCCCCCCACTTCCTTCCCTCCCTCCCTCCCTCCCTCCCTGGCCCCCCCACTTCCTTCCCTCCCTCCCTCCCTCCCTCCCTGGCCCCCCCACTTCCTTCCCTCCCTCCCTCCCTCCCTCCCTCCCTGGCCCCCCCACTTCCTTCCCTCCCTCCCTCCCTCCCTCCCTGGCCCCCCCACTTCCTTTCCTCCCTCCCTCCCTCCCTGGCCCCCCCACTTCCTTCCCTCCCTCCCTCCCTCCCTGGCCCCCCCACTTCCTTCCCTCCCTCCCTGGCCCCCCCACTTCCTTCCCTCCCTCCCTGGCCCCCCCACTTCCTTCCCTCCCTCCCTCCCTCCCTGGCCCCCCCACTTCCTTCCCTCCCTCCCTGGCCCCCCCACTTCCTTCCCTCCCTCCCTGGCCCCCCCACTTCCTTCCCTCCCTCCCTGGCCCCCCCACTTCCTTCCCTCCCTCCCTGGCCCCCCCACTTCCTTCCCTCCCTCCCTGGCCCCCCCACTTCCTTCCCTCCCTCCCTGGCCCCCCCACTTCCTTCCCTCCCTCCGTGGCCCCCCCACTTCCCTCCCTATGTGCCTCCCCTCCCCTCCCTCCTCTTCGTTCCCCTTTCCTTTTCCGAACCTCCATCCCTCCCTCCTTGCCCCAGCTCCCTCCCTCCTTGCCCCACTTTGCTCCCTTTTTGCCCCCTTGCCCCACTTTCCTCCATCCCCATCTCCCCACCCCAACTTGACAGACAGTTGTCGAGGTGTCAAAGGTGATGCCAGCACCACCTGTATTGCTGCTGTCCTGTGTGACTCAGTGTCCCAATGCCTTATTGGCAGTGCCCATAGTGGAGGTGTTAGCTGTGGCTCAGTGGGCAGCACTCTCGCCTCTGTGTCAGAAGGTTGTGAGTTCAAGTCCCACTCCAGAGACCTGAGCACAAAATCCAGGCTGACACTCCTCAGTACTGAGGGAGTGCTGCACTGTTGAAGGTGCAGCTTTTTCAGTTGAGACGTTAAACCGAGGCCCCGTCTGTCCTCTCAGATGGACGTAAAAGATCCCATGGCATTATTTTGAAGAAGAACAGTGGTGTTCTTTTGGCCAATATTTATCTGTCAACCGTCACCTAAAACAGATGATCTGGTCATTATCACATTGCTGTTTGTGGAACCTTGCTGTGCGGAAATTGGCCTTTTTGTTACTTTCTGTACCTGTGTACTATCTTTTAGTGATTTGAGTACCTGG
The DNA here is from genome assembly GCA_030390025.1 of Squalus acanthias. Classification (NCBI taxonomy): domain Eukaryota; kingdom Metazoa; phylum Chordata; class Chondrichthyes; order Squaliformes; family Squalidae; genus Squalus; species Squalus acanthias. Next base: position 84,198,138 of record CM059430.1, on the reverse strand, counting down.
ATACCCGAATCCCTTCGCTCCTTTGGAGCTCCTAGTCTCTTGCCATTAAGAAAATATTCCAACTTGCCTTTCTCAGATCCAGAGTGCAAGATCTGGGCCCGATTTGAACCTAGTTTGCAGGGGTGAAAGGTCAATGTAGTACTTCACTAGGCTGCTCAGTCCATCTGCCCGCAGTTCTTTACGGGGTTAAAAATGGGAAGCTTTGTTGGAACCCTCGTTCAGGAGAGTTGTGATTGAGTCAGGTGGGTGGGCAGGAACCTCCTGAACCTCTGAATTCCGCCCCCCCCCCCCCCCCCCCCCAAGGGTCTGACCGCGTCCTAGATCAACCAGAGGGACTGTTAAATGGTAAGTGCATTTGCTGTCTTAAATGTATCCAGATTATGCTTGGTTTTGGATAAGACAGTATTTCGAAGGATGGAGTTAAAATGTAAACCTTTACTTTGACCCTGTGAATCTTAAATTAGAGTGTCTGTCAGAGTTAGACAATTTTGAAACAACTTCGACCACTGGAGCCAGCTGTCACATGTAATAAGATGGCCTCTGTTAATGTTTGCACTTGTTCTTGTTGAACTCATTTGAAAATAGAGGTAACATAAGGAACGCATGGTCCATGTGATCTCCCGGACTGGTTTCGATAGCTGGGTTTGGGGGGGTGGGGGCGCGCGGGGGTTTAGGGGAGTGTCTAGTCCTGATGCTCCAGCCATGGGGCGGGCTTGATGGACCAGCTGGCCTTTTCCTGCCTGTCGTTTGCGTATGAACAGCAGTGAGTCAGGCTGTCGCACGGTTAGGAGACGGTGACTTTGGAAACTGTAGAAGAGATGTGTAAAAGCAGTCAGCACCCCAAGGTGTCGGGGCGAGCAGACCGAGTGTTATAGGTGCTTGTGCTGGTTTGTTGGGTATGAGTTGGTAGGATGATGGGGTGGGGATGGCAGTGTGAAGACTGTGGCAAGGTCTCCACAGGAGCGAGTTGGTGTCTCGATAGAGATGAGGGCTGTGTTGCGGAAGGTCCAGAGATATTTTATTAAACAGTCTGTCATCCTCCTGTTGATGGAGCTTCTCTTCAGAGACGTGAATAGCCAGGGGTGTAAGACTGTCTTTGCTGATCTCCAGTTGAGAAAGTACCTTGGCTGCCGTGCCACCTTTTATATAGTGCTTCCAATTATAGATTCTCATCCATCCGTGTTCAGTAACTAGCATATTTGGGCTGTCTATTTTTATGCCTGTTCTAAAAACATTTAACCAGAAATAACTGTTATTGATGGTGTCAGGCATAGCTCAGTGATAGCACTCTCGTCAGAAGCTTGTGGATTCAAATCCCACTTACGAGACTTGAGCACAAAATCCAGTACTGTCGGAGGGGCCGTCTTTCGGATGAAATGTTAAATCGAGGCCCCGTCTGCCCTCTCGGGTGGATGTAAAAGATCCCAGGGCACTATTTGGAAGAAGAGCAGGGGAGTTCTCCCTGGTGTCCTGCCCAACATTTATCCCTCAACCAACGTCACTAAAGAAACACATTATCTGGCCGTTATCTCATTGCTGTGTGTGGGAGCTTGCTGTGCACTTATTGGCTGCTGCGTTTCCTACATTACAGCAGTGACTTATACTTCAAAAGTACTTCAATGATTGATTGTAAAGTGCTTGGGGGCGCGTCCTGAGGTTGTGAAAGGTGCTATATAAATGCAAATTCTTTCTTTTTAACACACTAGCAATGCAAATCAATCAGGAGAAGCAGTTAGAAGAAGTTGCACATGTTTGTTTACATGGATCTGGTTCAAGACCTGGGAAATGGATGATGTGGAGAAGGGGAATGTGCCTCACCTCTGCTTCCTTCTGCTGCAATCATATTTGCATAGTGCGGGCCTGGTCCTTCTGGAGTCATTGTTTCGAATACACCCACGCAGTGTTAAGACAAGACAGTGCTGACAAGGCACATCAGATACACAGCCAGTGTTGTGTTACCAGGTGGCTGCAGAGCAGGGCGACTTTGAAAACATTCACGTCACCTTGACTTCCCCCTGTACAAGACCCTCCTCCCTCCACCGGTTGAAGAAGAGAAACCTACAGTAAGGATTTGAGAGTGGTGGGCAAAATATGGCTGTATCCGGCCCGCCGGCTCGTTCTTTTGGCCCGCTGGATGGGGCAGAAATAGAACGCGAGCCGGAGCTCGAGCTGCACGTTAGTCTGAGTCGAGTCGGGGCTGCTCATCTCAATGACTCTCACCGAAGAAAGAGACCGGCGCGGCGTCTTTCCTCTCCCGGTACCCAGGGTACGAAGGCAGGGGGGCTCACATCGCCGTCTTAGACACGGGAGTGAATCCCGGAGCGAAAGGACTCCAGGTAATGGCACGCGATTATAGTTCAGGCCTTGCGAGGTCTCGGGCTCCCGCACTCCGCACACTGAAAAGAGAACACCTCTCGCGCCGGAGGCCCCGCAGACTGGATCCGCTCTGCCGAACAGCCACGTAGACTCTCAGTACAACATGTGATCGATCGATCGATCAGTTCATTCATTCAGTAACGGAAGATTTTTTCTATTTTACACTACTTTTTGTGTATATAAGACAGTATCTGACTATCTGAATTCATGTTTATAAATTATTGGGAGGGTAGAAGTGGGAGTGATGATCAACACTGAGTTGGCCTGTTTCAAATTTACCAATTTAACACTTTGCTCTCATCACGGTCCCTTTAAATTTGCTGTGCAAAATCTCTTCCAGCGGCAGGAGCTGGTGAGCGGCCTGCGTGGGATCTCACCATTGGTGCGCCACCATGCAGCCGCGCACTTTAGGGGGAATATTGGTGTGCGGCTCTCAAAGCTTGTTAAGTGGCCCCGCAGCCCAAATAATTGCCCACCCCTGGTTTATGTTTACCTTTGTCATGCCTCTCGGAATTATCTTGGCGCTCTGTCCAGATTACTGAAGGTGCCGTGATGTTATAGAGGCAAACCGGCCAGGCTCAGCATTGCTCTGAAGATCAGTCTGGGCCAGAACCAGATTTACTCTTGCCACAATTAAAAATGGCTGGGTATTTAAATGGCCCATTTAATCTCACTCTGCCTTCCATGTACGCACTGCCTGTAACTCCACTAAGGACAGATCCGGTCAGTCAGACTGTCCAAATAATTTTTAACATTTGCTGTGGCTCAGTGGGCAGCACTCTCTCGCCTCCGAGTCAGAAGTTTGTGGGTTCAAGTCCCACTCCAGAGACTTGAGCACAAAATCCAGGCTGACACTCCCAGTGCAGTACTGAGGGAGCACTGCACTGTCGGAGGTGCCGTCTTTCGGATGAGAGATTAAACTGAGCTCTCGGGTGGATATAAAAGATCCCACGGCACTATTTCATCAGAAGAGCCGGGGAGTTCTCCCCGATGTCCTGGCCAATATTTATCCCTCAACCAACATCATTAAACCCGATGATCTGGTCATTATCACATTGCTGTTTGTGGGAGCTTGCTGTGCGCAAATTGGTTGCCGCGTTTCCTGCATTACAACAGGGACTACACTTCAAAAAAGTACTTAATACGTAAAGTGCTTTGGGATGCTCTGAGGTCGTGAAAGGTGCTATAGAAATGCAAGTCTTCCTTTCTTTGTTCGAACAAAGTTTTAGCTCCAGGGTGTATTAGGATGAAGTAATTTTTCTGGAGTTGAGCATTTTGTTTTGTATAAACTCCTCATTTTACAAATTGTTGGATCTGCAGCTTGCACCCTCCAAGTCAGTAGTTAAACAGCGGACTCCGAGTGAGGAGCCTGTTCGCAGGCTGATCTGTGAGGTTTGACCTCCTCGTTTCCAGTCTCTTCGGGACTATTTCTGAAAACATATCAAACATTCAGCAGAGAGTCAGTAAAAATAGACGGCTTGGCAGTAAGACTGATCACGGTGAGAAGAAGCTTTACTGTAGAGACGCGAGAGTGATGAAACACATTGTTTTATACAAGAAAACAATAAGCAAAGTATCTGGCACTCGCTGAGGGATGAATACATTTCCTTGCATGGAAGTTCCACGTCTGTGCGAGTGTCTGAATCTGCTGTCAGCCTCACTGTGTTAAATTGACTGCAACCTCCACCTCTGTCTATTTTGTAGCAGGTTAACTGGAATGTTGATCAATGAATCTTATCTCTTTTATAGAACGTGTGCATGTGTGTGTGTTCCATCACATCACCAGTGGCACTGCTCACAGTGTGTTAGAGGAGACCCTGTTTTGTATCAATAGGGCTGTTGTCAATAGTGTGATGGATAAAGTGTCACAGGAAGTCAGAGTAACACTTATAGGAAATGTGGGCTATATGCAAGACATTATATATGTCTATCTCTTGTGTCCCTGCTTCTTCTGAGATAGTCTTCCCACCCCATGGGATGGTTTGATTCTGTTTTTAAAATTCTCATCTTCGTGTTTAAATCCCTCAATGGCCTCGTCCCTCCCTATCTCTGTAACCTCCTGCAGCCCTACAACCCTCCGAGATATCTGCGTTCCTCTTGCACATCCCCGATTTTCATCGCTCCACCATTGGCGGCCGTGCCTTCAGCTGTCTTGGCCCTAAGCTTTTGAATTCCCTTCCTAAACACCTCCGTCTCTCTCCTAAGAGGCTGCTTAAAACCTACCTCTTTGATCAAGCTTCTGGTCACCTGTCCTAACGTACCTTTCTGTGGCTCGGTGTCAATATTTGTTTGATTGCGCTCCTGTGAAGCGCCTTGGGATGCTTTACTATGTTAAAGGCGCCACATAAATGTTTGTGTTCATGACTTGTGTTATCATCCAGTGATAATTAGTCTTCTGAAGTCTCAAAGACTGGATGAGAGGTACCAAGCCCACACTACCTGACCCCTGTAAAAACTGCTTCCGTTTTCCTTTGATGCTGTGTATTGTTCATTAATCGGTGCTGTTACTGGCTCAGGATGAGTGAACCTGCTGTTAGCACAGACAATCGCAGTCCGGCACACACCACTAACAGGAAGTTGCATGCTTCATTGACCCAGGAAGTAACCTCAGCAAATCATGACAGCAAAATACCCGTGACAGTCAATGAAACTAGTATCCAAACCTCAACCCAATGCTTTGTTCTGTGCCTTACCTGAGTCTTAACATATCAGCTGAGGCTGAAACTAGTACCTTTTTTATTTTATTTTTTTAAGAGGGCGTCAGAGGTACAAAATGCTTTTATCGGCAGTACTCAGTGATTGATCTTTTTGATCAAACTCTGTAGTGAGCAGATAGACGAATCCCTCATTGTCGTAGCATATTCTCGGAATGCCCGCAACTCAAAACCGACAACTGAGATTACAGATTCATGTAAAAGTAAAGCCGTGGAGATGTGGGTGGCGCAGGGGCACCGTGTAGTGATGTGCGGTGCTTGCGGCATGGATTGGTGCAGTTGGCTGTCCTCGCAGCGAGCGCCTGATCTCAGCCAGGCTGTTGGTGAGGTTAGGAGGAGGGAGAGAGGCGATCAGACGAATCTTGCACCTTGTAGTGCCAGTTTACAGATGGACAGCAGTAGATGAAGTGAACCTGGCAAAAGACAAAAGTTGTTACTGTTTTAAACAGAAACGAAAGCAGTTAAAATATTTAAAGTATAGAAAATACAGAGGAGATCTAAAAAGTGGAATAAGAGCGGCAAAGAGAGAGTTTGAGAATAGATTACAGGCTAACATAAAAGGGAACCCAAAAGTCTTTTTATAAACACATAAATAGTAAAAGGGTAGTCAAAGGAAGGGTGAGGCCAAATAGGGACCAAAAAGGATATCTTGTGGAGGCAGAGGGCATGGCTGAGGTACTAAATGAGTACATTGCATCCGTCTTTGCTACAGTAGCGAATGCTGCCAATGTAGCAGTAAAGGAGGAGGCTGTAGTGATATTGGATAGGATAAAAATAAAGAGGAGGTACTTAAAAAGTTGGCATTCCTCAAAGTAGAAAAGTCACCCGGTCCGGATGGGATGCATCCTAGGTTACTGAGAGAAGCAAGGATGGAAATTGCGGAGGCTCTTGCCACAATCTTCCAATCCTCCTTAGATATGGGTGGGAGTGGTGCCAGAGGACTGGAAGATTGCAAATATCGAACCCCTGTTTAAAAAGGGGGAGAGGGAACTACAGGCCAGTCAGCCTAATGTCGGTGGTGGGGAAACTTTTAGAAAAATTAATTCGGGGCAAAATTAATTGGCATTTGGAAAAGTATAGGCTAATAAATGAAATTCAGCATGGATTTGTTAAAGGCAAATCGTGTTTGACTAACTTGATCGAGTTCTTTGATGAAGTAACAGAGAGGGTTGATGAGGGTAGTGCGGTTGATGTGGATATGAATTTTCAAAAGACGTTTGATAAAGTACCACATAATAGACTTGTTAGCAAAATTGAATCCCATGGGATTAAAGGAGCAGTGGCAGCGTGGATATGAAATTAGCTAAGGGACAGTAAGCAGAGCAGTGGTGGATGGTTATTTTTTTAGACTGGAGGAAAGTGTACAGTGGTGTTCCCCAGGATCACTGCTCTTTTTGATGTATATTAATGGCCTGAACTTGGGCATAATTTCAAAGTTTGCAGATGACATGAACCTCGGAAATGTATCAAACAGTGAGGATGATGGGAACAGACTTCAGGAGGATATAGACAGACTGGTGAAATGGGCAGACACGTGGCAGATGCAGTTTAATTCAGAGAAGTGTGAAGTGGTAGGAAGAACGAGGAGAGGCAATATGAACTAAATGGTACAATTTTAAAGGGGGTGCATGAACAGAGGGACCTGGGGGTCTAGGCACACACATCTTTGAAGGTGGCAGGAGAAATTGAGAAGGCTGTTAAAAAAAGCAGATGGGATCCTTGGCTTTATAAATAGCGTGAGAAGTCGCACAACACCAGGTTATAGTCCAACAGCTTTATTTGTAATCACAAGCTTTCGGAGCGCTGCTCCTTCGTCAGGTGAAGTGAAGAGATGCATATAGGCACAGCATATATAGTCAGAGAACACTGCCAGATGATTACAGTTAATCATCTGGCAGTGTTCTCTGACTATATAAATAGTGGCATAAGAGTACAAAAACCAGGAAATTACACTAAACCTTTCTAAATCACTGGTTAGACCCCAGCTGGAGTATTGTGGCCAATTCTGGGCACCACACTTGAGGAAGGATGCCATGGCATTGGAGAGGGTGCAGAAGCGATTTTCTAGAATGGTACCAGGGATGAGCGACTTCAGTTATGTGGAGAGACTGGAGAAGCTGGGGTTGTGCTCCTTCGAGCAGTGAAGTTTAAGGAGAGATTTAACGGAAATGTTCAAAATTATGAAGTTGTTGAAGTCGATAAGAAGTAATTGTTTCCACTGAAATTATGTGTAAGTGTGGATTCTAGTGAAAGTGTTAAGACCAGGCTCATGAGGGATAAAACTGATCAAAGACCCAAGAATATGGACCAAAGCTAATGTAAAACAGTCTCGTGGGTGAGAAGCCTCAGGCCAGTGCTCAGTGACAATGCCCAAGCAGTGGAATCAAGTCACGCCCTTTGTTGTAAATGTTTGGCAGAAGTGAGAGGCAGGCCCTGGCCTCGTACACTGGCCTTGCTTTATACCTTGGGTTTTACACCAGTATGAGAATAGGGTTGCCAACCCTCCAGGATTGCCCAGGAGTCTCCAGGAATTACAGATTAATCTCTAGGACACTGCTGCGAGCAGCCCAGGAGAAAAAACTCTCGGGCGTTCAAAATTTGTGGGTTTTTAAAAATTTCTTTGAACAATTTTGTTTATTAGTTAGAAAAATATTGGACATGGTGGGGGGGGGGAGAAAGACTGTGACTGAGAGTCAAGAAGCATCCACTGAGGTAACAAAGAGTGTGTTCGCTCTCCGATTGGTGTGGGCGGGCGGGACGCCGCTTGGATGGACATGTCTGGTGACCAATGGCGGGAGTGTGGGGCGGGGCAGTTGTCGGCAGGAGGTCATGTGCTGCACCCTCCAGGAATAGGTCCAAGCAGAGTTTGCCACCCTATGAGAGACTTCACTACAAGGAACGCTCCGTCCACAGAGCTCCTCAGTGTTAAGCAAGGTCAAACTGCAGTGTTCCAGAAAGGAAACTACTTGAAGTAGAGCAGGAGGAGGCTGGTAATACACCTGCAAATTCCTCTCCCTCCCAACAGCTATTTCCAGATAGCACTGGAGCTTGACTAGTGGGACACTGAAGTATTCAATGCTCTAAAACCCCATCACCATCATAACTTTTGTCTGCACCGCCACCCCCCCACCCCCCAGGCAAGCGTTTGTTATTGTTAATACACCATGAAGACCCTCCAAACTTTTGCGGCCACCTCCCTGTTTGGTGAATGTCAGTTGAGTGTGAGTAATAAATCATGGAGGGAACAACAGCCTCCTCCTCGATGATGAATGAACGCAGCTCTCCTAGGTTGGTGTCTTGGGTCAGAGTCGCGTTGGTTCTATCATAATGTTGTTAAACACTGGGACAGAGGTTACATGCTACTTACACCGCTGCGTGACATTAACAGTGGCTCCTTGAGTAAACGAACCACAACAGGAATGTCTGGGCAGCGATGACGTTGCTGGTGGTTACAGTTGACCTCGGTGTCTCCTTCGAAGAAGGCAGTTTCCAGTAGTGACCGTCTCTTCATGCTAAAAAGGGTTCCCATTACTGACTGCTAGCCAGTGACCAAATCCATGGTGGAAGGTGGGCACTGGGTGAGGGCAGCATCAGGTTTGGCTTAGATGCCCTTCCACACCCATGGGTGGTGTTTTCCCAGCGACTGCCCGTGTCCTAACTCGCACCAAGTCCCGTTCACCCGTCACCCCTGTGTTCGCTGATCTACATTGGCAATGGCTCAAATTTAAAATGATCATCCTCATGTTCAAATCCCTCCATGGCTATGCCCCTCCCTATCTAGGTAACCTCCTCCAGCCTCGAACTCTGCGCTGCTCCAAGTCTGGCCTTTTGTGCATCCCCTACTTCCTTCGCCCCACCATTGGCGGCCGTGCCTTCAGCTGCCTAGGCCCGAAGCTCTGGAATTACCTCCCTAAACCTCTCCGCCTCTCTACCTCTCTCCTCTTTTAAGACGCTCCTTAAAACCAGCTCTTTGCACCTGTCCTAATATCTCCTAATGTGGCTCGATGTCACATTGTGTCTGATTACACTTGTGACGCGCCTTGGGTCGTTTTACTATGTTAACAGTGCTATATAAATGCAAGTTATTGTTGTTGTTGATGACTGTAGCCCAACACTTTCAGCAGAAGAGAGAACTTTGGCAAAAAGGAACTAACTCGAATAGTAGATCATGTGAATCCCATCTTCCACCCTCCGTAAACTTTCAGCTCATCCAAAACTCGGCTGCCCGTGTCCTAACTCGCACCAAGTCGCGTTCACCCATCACCCCTGTGCTTGCTAACCTACATTGGCTCCCTGACCGGCATCACCTCAATTTTAAAATCCTCATCCTTGTTTTAAATCCCTCCATGGCCTCGCCCCTCCCTATCTCTGTAACCTCCTCCAGCCCCACAACAACCCTCCAAGATACCTGCACACCTCCAATTCTGGCCACTTAAGCATCCCCGATTTAATCGCTCCACCATTGGCGGCCGTGTCTTCAGCTGCCTGGGCCCCAAGCTCTGGAATTCCCTCTCTAATCCTCTCTGCCTCTCTACCTCTCTTTCCTTCTTTAAGGTGCACCTTAAACCCTTCCTCTTTGACCAAGCTTATGGTCATCTGCCCTAATATCTCCTTATGTGGCTCGGTGTCAAATTTTGTTTGGTAACGCTCCTGTGAAGCGACTTGGGATGTTTTACTACGTTAAAGACGCTATATAAATGCAAGTTGTTGTTGTTGAGTGGGAATTTACTCTCCCAACAAGTTCCCAGTGAGGCTGTGCGGTGGGGTCTGGGTGAGAGACTGCTGGCGGTGGGGAGGGTCTTGTTTAAACATAGTGCTAGGCCCAGGGTTCCTCCACTTGTGTTAAGGGGGCTATAGTGCTGCTTCACACACTATATTATAAAGTTCTCTCTTCATTCAAAGGGTTGAACCAGGAAAAGATTTATCCGTGGAACTTTCCTTGATCGTGAATTATTTTGTTTTTCTCCTTTTTCCCTTTTTGTTAAGTTTCCTGTTGCGAGGGAGGCCAGAGGGAGTCACCCTGTCCCCAGGCTCCTGTTGGCACGCTCTGTCTTTAACTGTGATGGCGAGTCCTGTTTTTCTTGTTCTTCTTTCGGGGAAAAGTGCTTCACCATCACTGGGCACCTCCCTCTTGACAGAACAACAGCGATAAAGAGGTTGGTGCCCGGCAAACTGGGTGAGCGCAAGCCTGTGTTCCAGCATTCTGTGGTACGGCCAGTTGGTGCGGCATTTTAGTGCACGTATTAGGTCTCGTGCGCGCGTGTCTGTCACGCTCCGCATGTCACACTTCGTTACCAAAGCAAAGCAGTCTTTTTTTGCCAGTGATTGACTTGGAAGCTGAAATTTAAAACCAGTTACAGTTGCAATAAAGAACAGAAAGAAAGACTTGCATTTCTATAGCGCCTTTCACGATCTCGGGGCGTCCCACAGCGCTTTCCAGCCTATTAAGTATTTTTTGAAATGTAGTCACTGTTGTAATGTAGTAAATGCAGCAGCCAATTAGTGCACAGCAAGCACCCACAAACAGCAATGTGATAATGACCAGATAATCTGATTTTAGTGATGTTGGTTGAGTGGTAAATATTGGCTAGGACACCGGGGATAACTCCCCCTGCTCTTCTTCGAAATAGTGCTGTGGGATCTTTTATGTCCACCTGAGAGGGCAGACGGGGCTTCAGTTTAGTGTCTCATCTGAAAGACGGCACCTCAGAGACTGCAGCACTCCCTCAGCACTGCACTGGGAGTGTCAGCCTAGATGATGTGCTCAAGTCTCTAGAGTGGGACTTGAACCCACAACCTTCTGACTGTGAGGCGAGAGTGCTGCATGCTCCTGTGGGCCCTGACAGTCTGGATCACGGGTCACAGAACCCAGACAACTGCTTTCTATTTGTGCTTCTATTTCTTAATCTCTGCTTTAAAATTTTTGGGCCACAGGGTTTTTGGAGAGGGTGGATACAGTGAAACTATTTCCTCTGGTGGGGTAATCGAGAACATGGAGATATAATCTTAAAATTAGAGCTAGGCCATTTAGGAGTGAAATCTGGAAGCACTTTTTTTGCACAAAGGGTAGTAAAAATGTAGAGCTCTGTCCCCAAAAGGCTGTGGATGCTGGGGGTCAATTGAGATCAATAGATTTTTATTAGGTAAGGGTATCGAGAGATATGGAGCCAAGGTGGGAAATGGAGTTAGGATACAGATCAGCCATGATCTAATTGAATGGTGAAACAGGCTTGAGGGGCTGAATGGCCTCCTCCTGTTCCTATGTTTCTTAGTGCTGTTGCTTCATTGGCAGCTAAACCCCGAGGGGGAGAAATTCGGTATCGCCCCATTTGGGGCGCAATTATTGGCCGGGCGCAAAGTTTAGCGCCTGGCGCTAATTATCGCCTCCGACTGCAAACTTGGCTTCTATCGCCCTTAGAGGTGATTGGAGCGCTAAATCAAGTGCTACACACCTCTCAAGGCACTAACGCCGAGGAGCGAGGCGCTACCTCACAGCGCTGGCGGAGCTCATGTGATGTCAGTCAGCAATGGAACACAAACACACTGGCGCGGCCAGTTCTTAAAGGAGAGGGTCGATCTTGCTCTCCATCCACACCCTGCTCATTGCAGCCTTGAATCTCGGCCTGGAGAGACCTGTACATCAAATCTGCTGGAAAGAGAGGCCCATGGAAAGAGCTGAGAGTGCAGCCCCCAAAGTCTCTTCTAAATCGATGCAAGGAAGGTCAAATCAAAATGAACCTGCAAAGTGCTGCTCAGTACTCAAAACTCCTTCACACAGCGTTGAATCTCTCCAGAAGTCAGTCTCTCTCTCTCTCTCTCTCTCTCTCTCTCTCTCTCTCTCTCTCTCAATGCGTGGTACAAAAATGTCGCCGACAAAAAAAGGCAGGAAGCGGTCGCCTTTAAATAGCGCTTCCCCAGTCCCCGACTGCAAAACGTTCCCTTCAACCTGTTGTTGCTAGCGGCAGGCGGTAAGGCAGGGGGCGCCACTCAATATCTGGTCTGGGGCGCTGCACGCTCGACTGACGTCACGATCTGTGGGCGCAGGAGATCGTGGCGGTAGTGTTTAGCGGCGCCGCAAAATGTCTGGTCAATTTCACGAACGGCGCAAACTGGGCACTAGTTGCTTTGCGCCCCATTAGCGCCCTCTTAGGCCGCTAACGGGAGGCGCAAAGCAACCGAATTTTTCCCCCCTAGAAGTCAACACCCAGATTGGTTAGTATCAGCAACTTAAAAGTAGGTGCAGTTTAATGGATTGAAGCTCTAGACGCGGTCCTTGAGGTTTCTTGGTGTGGCACCCATGTGATCAACAAAGACCAGAAGCTAGGTAGCACGCTAATGTCTGAGTCAGAAGGTGGTTGTTTCGTCCCACTCCAGAGACTTGAGCATTCAAATCTAGTGAGACTCCAAGTGCAGTACTGAGGGAGTGCCAAACTGTCAGGAGGATCTGCCAGGTTCGCATCTAAACATCACAAGCATGCTCCAGGCACACACTATATGGGAGCAATGCCACTGGAGATTCACTAGGTTTTTAGAAGAAGTAATTTAATTTCAGAACACTGCGGTGTTGGATGTGTCGAGTTGAAGTATAACTTTTTTTGTAATTCATATTACAATATCAAGACTGAAATGGAATTGCTAGGCCTTGGTTCTACTCTGGAGAACTGCTGGTCCCTAGGTGGCGTGTCAACATTGATTTCTGCCTGCGCGGTTTTTCAACAACAACTTGTATTTATCTAGCGCCTTTAACGTAGTAAAACGTCCCAAGGCGCTGCACAGGAGTATTTTAAGACAACAAATTTGACACCGATCCACATAAGGAGAAATTAGGGCAGGTGACCAAAAGCTTGGTCACCAGAGGTAGGTTTTAAGGAGCGTCTTAAAGGAGGAAGGAGAGGTAGCGAGGCAGAGGTGTTTAGGCAGGGAATTCCAGAGCTTAGGGCCTAGACAATAGAAGGCACGGCCACCAAAGATTGAACGATTATAATCAGGGACGCTCAAGAAGGCAGAATTAGGAGTGCAGATATCTCGGGTTTCAGTGGATGCGCGGTTTTGTGCCCCTTTTGGAAGTGTTTTGCATGACTAGATCGGCAGTGCTGTTAATTCTGTCAGGCGCAACAGTGCAACGTGCAGGACCCATCCCTATCCATGGGTGGAACTTGTACCAACAAAGAGTTTACTGTGCACATTAGGTAAGATCAGTTTAAGGCAAATAGTTGTGGGCATTCTAGAATTAATTAGTGTCATTACTGTTGTATGAATCTGTGCACCAGTGAATTGGCACTGTACTTGTTAAAGAAAAAACGCAGTGATTTTTGGATATTCAAGTGCCTTTTGTGATGCGTTAAATAAAGATCCTTCAGAACTAAGCGTGGATCTCTTTGATATTTCAGTACACTGAGCTATTTCTCCGGTGTGTGTTGAAGGGTCTGCGCGTACATTTTCTCATTTTCAAGGCACGCAGGAAGACCTGTACCACCTGCCTGCATCATCGCGTTCTCTATGGTGCGCGGGCATTTGACCTGTTGGCACTGAGGTCAGTGCACAAACCCGTCGTTGCTATTGGAAACGGCCTGCACTGTTCCCAACTGGCCGAGTAGTGAAGTTATCTCCCCGAATTGTCCTGCAGCACAGCAATGGACCTTTTAAAGGGTTGATCATCTTGTCCGGGGTTATTCCGTGCAGCCTCTGTTAGTGCATCACAGCTGTTGAAGTGTAGTCACTGCACTTCTAAGCAGTAGTGTATTTCACTGGGTTTTGGATAAGTTTACTAAAGTTTCTGGTACCTCGATAGAATTAGATAGAAATGGTAATGTGGACACAGGTCGTTCGGCCCAAGCAGTTTATGTTGGTGTTTATCCTGCACATGAGCAGTATTCCTAATCCCGTGTTCCCGCCCTGTTCCCAGGTTCCTTTATCCCCTTTCCTTGCAACCACTTCTCTAACCTATTCTTAAATGTTGACATAAAGAAAGAAATAACTTGTATTTATACAGCGCCTTTCATGATCTCAGGACGTCCCAAAGCACTTCACATACGGTCACTATTGTAATGTAGGAAACGCAGCAGGCAATTTGCGCACAGCAAGATCCCACAAACAGCAATGAGATAAATGACCAGATTATTTTTTTTTTTAACCTTTGTCTGTATTAAGTGTCGTCTGCCCTTGTCCTGTCCACGTATGTATTTTGTTTAGCTCATGTTGTAGCTCCTGAGCGGCCTGCTCAGACTTAGCTGCCGTAGGGCTGGCACAGACACGATGGGTTGAATGACCTCCTTCAGTGCTGTAAACCTCTCTTGTATCATCTGCATGTTTGTATTGAGCTTTTGAAGTCGAGATGTAAATGAGAAGCAGTAGGGTCAAAGGTTTAAAGTTCTCACTTTCCAACAATCCCTATTCGGTCTTCGAGCGTGATGCTGAGCTGACTGAGAATTGCCATTTTGATTCTCCCTCCCATTCCCAGTCTGAACCAGGGTCTCCGACATTCTACCAACTAAGCTCGATGCAAGCCGCAAGAACAGTATCTCGTCTTTCTCCTAGGCAATCTGTGGCTTCGAAGCCTGATCATCGACTTCAGCAGCTTCATTCCTCATCTGCTCTTCCCATTTTCTTGCTCGTTACTCACACCCCATGACGACAACAACAACAACTTGTATTTATATAGCGCCTTCAATATAGTAAAACGTCCCAAGGCGCTTCACAGGAGTGTTATAAGACAGAAAATTGACACCGAGCCGCATGAGGAGAAATTAGGGCAGGTGACCAAAAGCTTGGTCAAAGAGGTAGGTGTTAAGGAGCGTCTTAAAGGAGGAAAGAGAGGTAGTGAGGCAGAGGTTTAGGCAGTTAATTCCAGAGCTTGGGGCCCAGGCAACAGAAGGCGCGGCCACCAACAGTTGAGTGATTATAATCGGGGATGCTCAAGGGGGCAGAATTTAGTTTTTAAAATGTTTTTTTTATTCGTTTTATGGGATCTGGGTGTCGCTGGCAAGGCCAGCATTTATTGCCCATCCCTAGTTGCCCTTGAGAAGGTGGTGGTGATCCGCCTTCTTGAAACCGCTGCAGTCCGTGTGGTGACGGTACTCCCACAGTACCGTTAGGTAAGGAGTTCCAGGATTTTGACCCAGTGACGATGAAGGATCGGCGATATACTTCTAAGTCAGGATGGTGTGTGACTTGGAGGGGAACTTGGAGGTGGTGGTGTTTCCATGCACCTGCTGCCCTTGTCCTTCTAGGTGGAAGAGGTCGTGGGTTTGGGAGGTGCTGCTGAAGAAGCCTTGGTGAGTTGCTGCAGTGCATCTTGCAGATGGTACACACTGCAGCCACGGTACGCCTGTGGTGGAGGGAGTGAATGTTTAAGGTGGTGGATGGGGTGCCAATCAAACGGGCTGCTTTGTCCTGGATGGTGTCGAGCTTCTTGAGTGTTGTTGGAGCTGCACTCATCCAGGCAAGTGGAAAGTATTCCATCACACTCCTTACTTGTGCCTTGTAGATGGTGGAAAGGCTTTGGGGAGTCAGGAGGTGGGACACTCACCGCAGAATACCTAGCCTCTGACCTGCTCTTGTTGCCACAGTATTTATGTGGCTGGTTCAGTTAAGTTTCTGATTAATGGTGACCCCCAGGATGTTGATAGTGGGGGATTCGACGATAGTAATGCCATTGAATGTCAAGGGGAGGTGGTTAGACGCTCGCTTGTTGGAGATAGTCATTGCCTGGCACTTCTGTGGCGCGAATGTTACCTGCCACTTATCAGCCCAAGCCTGAACGTCGTCCAGGTCTTGTTGCATGCAGGCATGGACTACTTCATTATCTGAGGAGTTGTGAATGGCGCTGAACACTGTGCAGTCATCAGCGAACATCCTCATTTCTGACCTTATGTTGGAGGGAAGGTGGTTGATGAAGCAGCTGAAGATGGTTGGGCCTAGGACACTGCCCTGAGGAACTCCTGCAGCGATGTCCTGGGGCTGTGATGATTGACCTTCAACCACCACCCTTTGTGCTAGGTATGACTCCAGCCAGTGGAGCGTTTTCCCCCTGATTCCCATTGACTTCAGTTTTACTAGGGCTCCTTGATGCCAGACTTGGTCAAGTGCTGCCTTGATGTCAAGGGCAGTCACTCTCACCTCATCTCTGGAATTCAGCTCCTTTGTCCATGTTTGGACCAAGGCTGTAATGAGGTCGGGAGCCGAGTGGTCTTGGCAGAACCCAAACTGGGCATCAGTGAGCAGGTTATTAGTGAGTAAGTGCCGCTTGATAGCACTGTCGATGACACCTTCCATCACTTTGCTGATGATTGAGAGTAGACTGATGGGGCAGTAATTGGCCGGGTTGGATTTGTCCTGCTTTTTGTGGACAGGACATACCTGGGCAGTTTTCCACATTGTCGGATAGATGCCAGTGTTGTATCTGTACTGGAACAGCTTGGCTAGTGGCGCGGCTAGTTCTGGAGCACAAGTCTTCAGCACGATAGCCGGGATGTTGTCGGGGCCCATAGCCTTTGCTGTATCCAGTGTGCTCAGCCGTTTCTTGATATCACGTGGAGTGAATCGAATTGGCTGAAGACTGGCTTCTGTGATGGTGGGGACCTCGGGAGTAGGCCGATATGGATCATCCACTCGGCACTTCTGGTTGAAGATGGTTGCAAACACTTCAGCCTTGTCTTTTGCACTCACGTGCTGGGCTCTACCATCATTGAGGAAGGGGATATTCTTGGATCCTCCTCCTCCCGTTAGTTTTAATGGTCCACCACCATTCACGACTGGATGTGGCAGGACTGCAGAGCTTTGATCTGATCCATTGATTGTGGGATCGCTTAGCCCTGTCTATAGCATGCTGCTTCCACTTTTTAGCATTCATGTAGTCCTGTGTTGCAGCTTCCCCAGGTTGGCACATCATTTTTAGGTACGCCTCGTGCTGCTCCAGGCATGCTCTTCTACACTCCTTATTGAACCAGGGTTGGTCCCCTGGCTTAGTGGTAATGGTAGAGTGAGGGATATGCCGGGCCATGAGGTTACAGATTGTGGTGGAATACAATTCTGCTGCTGCTGATGGCCCACAGCGCCTCATGGAGGCCCAGTTTTGAGCTGCTAGATCTGTTCTGAAACATTTAGCACGGTGGTAGTGCCACACAACACGATGGAGGGTGTCCTCAGTGTGAAGACGGGACTTCGTCTCCACAATGACTGTGCGGTGGTCACTGCTGCCAATGCTGTCATGGACAGATGCATCTGTGACAGGTAGATTGGTGAGGACGAGGTCAAGTAGGTTTTTCCCTCGTGTTGGTTCACTCACCACCTGTCGCAGGCCCAGACTGGCAGCTGTGTCCTTCAGGACTTGGCTAGCTCGGTCTGTAGTGGTGCTACCGAGCCACTCTTGGAGATGGACATTGAAGTCCCCCACCCAGAGTATATTCTGTGCCCTTGCTACTCTCAGTGCTTCTTCCAAGTGGTGTTCAACATGGAGGAGTACTGATTCATCAGCTGAGGGAGTGCGGTAGGAGGTTTCCTTGTCCATGCTTGACCTGAAGCCATGAGACTTCATGGGGTTCGGAGTCAATGTTGAGGACTCCCAGGACCACTCCTTCCTGACTGTATACCATTGTGCCACCACCCCTGGTGGGTCTGTCCTGCCGGTGGGACAGGACATACCCAGGGATGGTGCTGGAGGAGTTTGGGACATTGGCTGAAAGGTATGATTCTGTGAGTATGACTATGTCAGGCTGTTGCTTGACTAGTCTGTGGGACAGCTCTCCCAATTTTGGCACAAGTCTCCAGATGTTAGTGAGGAGGAATTTGCAGGGTTGACTGGGCTGGGTGTGCCGTTGTCGTGTCCGTAGTCGGTGCCGAGGTTGATGCCGGGTGGTCCGTCCGGTTTCATTCTTATTATTTTGTTTCGTAGTGGTTGGTTACAACTGAGTGACTTGCTCGGCCATTTCAGAGGGCAGTTAAGAGTCAACCACATTGCTGTGGGTCTGGAGTCACATATAGGCCAGACCAGGTAAGGACGACAGATTTCCTTCCCTAATGGACGTTAGTGAACCAGATGGGTTTTTACGACAATCCGATAGTTTCATGGTCACCATTACTGATACTAGTAATTATTCCAGATTTATTTAATTAACTGAATTTAAATTCCCCAGCTGCCTCCTCCATGTTATTGCTGCATTTGTGTGTGTGCGCTCGGGTGTTCCGAAACCCATTTCACCGCTGACTTAGCTACTTTCACACCCTTCTGTTCTTTAAACTCACATCTCTGCCGATCATTAGTCCAGGCCTCTGGCTTACTAGCCCAATGACATTACCACTACACTACCATTCCCGAGCACAGACATTTCTGGGGGGGTTGTGGGGCTGAAGGAGATTACAGAGATGGGGAGGGGCGAGGCCATGGAGGGATTTGAAAACAAAGATGAGAATTTTGAATTCGAGGTGTTGCTTAACCAGGAGCCAATGTAGGTCAGCGAACACAGGGGTGATGGGTGAACGGGACTTGGTGCGAGTTAGGACACGGGCAGCCAAGTTTTGGATGACCAAGTTTATGTAGGGTAGAACGTGGGAGGCCAGCCAGGAGTGCGTTGGAACAGTCAGGTCTAGAGGTAACAAAGGCATGGATGAGGGTTTCAGCAGTGGATGAGCTGAGGCAAGGGTGGAGACGTGCGATGTTACAGAGGTGGAAATAGGCAGTCTTAGTTATGCTGCGGATATGTGGTCGGAAGCTCATTTCAGGGTTAAATATAACACCAAGGTTGCGAACAGCAAACAGTGGTTCAGCCTCAGACAGATGTTAGGGAGAGGGATGGAGTCAGTGGCTGGGGAACGGAGTTTGTGGCGGGGACCAAAAACAATGGCTTCGGTCTTCCCAATATTTAATCATCCTCCTCCTCCATGTTATTGCTGCATTTTTGTGTGCGCGCTCGGGTGTTCCGAAACCCATTTCACCGCTGACTTAGCTACTTTCACACCCTTCTGTTCTTTTTTTACCTTGTCTTGTCTGTGCTTGCTTGAGGTGATCTTTGGGTATTGCACAGCGATTCTCATTCTAGCTTCTCAGACACCTTGATTCCTGGCCATTAGTTTGTGACCGGACTCTCTGTTCCTTACTCTTCTACTCTTTCTTCGCTATTTGCTCCGTCCTATTGAGGAGTTTGCTTATCTTCCAGTCTCCAGTTCTGATGAACAGGCCTACATCCAAGACACAAACTAGATCGGGGGGAGGGTTGGGTTCACTCCCTGTTCACGAGCTCATTCTACGGTCTTTAAAAACCCAAACTGCAAACTCTCTAAGGAGTGGTTGTACAAACTTTCTTCCTGGGAGATGCAGTTTTCCTTCACTTGGGAACTTCTCTAGCTGATCACGCCAGGAAGATCTTTGTTAACTTACTGCTTCGCCATTCATGGAACAGGGCAGTAACTGTGTCAGTGAACAGATTACCAGATCTAGAATAGGAGTTTCATTTCAGGACTGGGGGAGGGGAGCAGGGTTAATAACGCTGATCGGCGAGTCGACATTCCATTGCATATTAGCTGCCTTGTCTTTATTCAGTTAACTTCCAAACTGCTTAGTCACAGCCGCTTCAACTTGCCCATTGGTTGTCACTTGCAACCAGATGTTAACCTTTAACTAACCTGTGTGGTGCGGGCACCAACCATTTCCCCAGTCAACCGATGCCCGTGCAGCTCCGTTCTGTCTGCCCAGGTGTGCCAGTTCTCAGATGTGCCATGTTTGTTGGCGGTCGAAGGCTTGGCCTGGCCACCCGCTGGCGTGAGATGTCCTGTTCAGGTGACAGGGACACGGAGCTGGAGATCTAGTTCCCAGAAGGCCAAGCTGTGCGGGCCAGGCGGCTTTTCTCTTTGGTCCAAATCAGACGCTTTTCCACATTCTTCGAAGATCCTTTGACAAAGAGAAAAGAAAAATCTTTCAAACAGCTGCTGATTTGGTGGTGGGGGAAGCTCTTTCACCTTCTGTCTGTCTCGGTGTTAAGTAGTTGGTTGTAATTGAGTCAAAGCCGGATTGGACGTAACTGGATTTTAATTACCTTCCGGAGCTGCCAACCCAGCCACAGTTGTAGTCAGCGCAACAATGCAGTCACTATTTAAACGCCTTGGGGGATTTGTATGGCCCAGCAAGTAATGACTCGAAAGGAACAGCTGATCTTAAGTTAGGCTTGTGGCCTCCGATGCAGCCGGTTGTGTCCACATTTACTGATGGGCTGGATTCTGGGCTCCGTGTTGTCTTGGGCTGACCCTATTCTAGGTATCAGTGGTTGAATCATGATGCCCTCCGCAGTGTCCTAGCAAACCACTCCATTGGAAAAACAGTCGCCACGATGAAGAAGGCCCAGCAGCATCTTTGCGGAGCAGCTAGGGTCGGGCAGTCAGTGCAGCTTGGGTTGAGGGCACCCATACCCCAAGAACAAATGAGTAAAGAAGAGATCGTTCTGCAAAATCTATAAGTCTAACAACTTTGAATGAGTTTCTGATTAGTTCACGAGCACAGGACACCAAATACGAATTAAGAGTAATTTAAGAGTAATTCTAATAAAAATTCTATTCATTTTTTGACCCCCTCCCACCTTTTTAATTTTGCTTATGGTACAGGTGGGGGGATTTTTGTTTTTTAAATTTGTTCCTGGGATGTGGGTGTTGCCGGCAAGGCCAGCATTTATTGCCCATCCCTAATTGCCCTTGAGAAGGTGGTGGTGAGTCATCTTCTTGAACAGCTGCAGTCCGTGAGGTGAAGGTACTCCCACAGTGCTGTTAGGGAGGGAGTTTCAAGAATTTGACCCAGCGACGATGAAGGAACGATGATATATTTCCAAGTCAGCATAGTGTGTGACTTGGAGGGGAACTTGCAGGTGATGGTATTCCCATGTGCCTGCTGCCCTTGTCCTTCTAGGTGGAAGAGGTCGCGGGTTTGCGAGGTGCTGCTGAAGAAGCCTGGGCGAGTTGCTACAGTGCATCTTGTAGATGGAACACACTGCAGCCACGGTACGCCGGTGGTGGAGGGAGTGAATGTTTAAGATGGTGGATGGGGTGCCAATCAAGCGGGCTGCTTTGTCCTGGATGGTGTCGAGCTTCTTGAGTGTTGTTGGAGCTGCACTCATCCAGGCAAGTGGAGAGTATTCCATCACACTCCTTACTTGTGCCTTGTAGATGGTGGAAAGGCTTTGGGGAGTCAGGAGGTGAGACACTCGCCACAGAATACCCAGCCTCTGACCTGCTCTTGTTGCCACTGTATTTATGTGGCTTGTCCAGTTAAGTTTCTGGTCAATGTTGATGGTGGGGGATTCGGCGATGGTAATGCCATTGAATGTCAAGGGGCAGTGGTTAGACTCTCGCTTGTTGGAGATGATCATTGCCTGGCACTTGTGTGGTGAGAATGTTATTAGCCACTTATCAGCCCAAGCCTGAATGTCATCCAGGTCTTGCTGCATGCGGGCATGGACTGCTTCATTTTCTGAGGAGTTGTGAATGGAACTGAACACTGCAATCATCAGCGAACATCCCCACTTCTGACCTTATGATGGTGGGAAGGTCATTGATGAAGCAGCTGAAAATGGTTGGGCCTAGGACACTGCCCTGAGGAACTCCTGCAGCGATGTCCTGGGCTGAGATGATTGACCTCCGACAACCACAACCATCTTCCTTTGTGCTCGGAATGACTCCAGCCAGTGGAGAGGCATTTGTGACAGGTAGATTGATGAGGATGAGGTCAAGTAAGTTTTTCCCTCGTGTTGGTTCTCTCACACCCTGCCGCAGGCCCAGTCTAGCAGCTATGTCCTTCAGGACTTGGCCAGCTCGGTCAATAGTGCTGCTGCTGAGCCACTTTTGGTGATGGACATTGAAGTCCCCCACCCAGAGTAAATTGTGTGCCCTTGCTACCCTCAGTGCTTCATCCATGTGGTGTTCAACATGGAGGAGTACTGATTTCATCAGCTGAGGGAGGGCGGTAGGTGGTAATCAGCAGGAGGTTTCCTTGCCCATGCTTGACCTGTCCGAAGCCGGTGCCGAGGTCGATGCCGGGTGGTCCGTCTGGTTTTATTCTTATTATTGTTTTTTGTAGCGGTTTGTTACAACTGAGTGGCTTGCTAAGCCATTTCAGAGGGGCAATTAGGAGTCAACCACATTGCTGTGGGTCTGAAGTCACATCTAGGCCAGACCAGGTAATGACGGCAGATTTCCTTCCCTAAAGGACATTAGTGAACCAGATGGGCTTTTACGACAATCCTTTGTCGTTATTATGTTGATGATGCGGAGATGCCGGTGTTGGACTGGGGTGGACAAAAGTGAGAAGTCGCACAACACCAGGTTATAGTCCAACAGTTTTATTTGAAATCACAAGCTTTCGGAGCGCTGCTCCTTCGTCAGGTGAAGTGAAGAAATACAAATGGGCACAGCATATATAGACAGAGAACAATGCCTGTGCAGAGAACAATGCCAGATGACTACAGTTAATCTTTCTAACTGCCCTTTATCACACCTCGGCAGAGAGACAATCACGGCAATCAAACCCAACCAGGTCAGTCAGGAAGACATTACATCAAAGACGATAGCAAAATACAACAAAGACAATGAGGTGGGGTCACAGGGGGTCAAATGTGGCAGATGCTGCAGTCTGTGTGGAAAAACAAAAACTTTAAACTTTTAACTTTTTTTGCTGGAAATCCCCAGCAGGTCCGGCCGCATCTGTGAACAAGCCAACGACGACTCGAGTCTGGATGACTCTACGTCAGGTGGGGTTACATGTAGCGTGACATGAACCCTGACGAAGGAGCAGCGCTCCGAAAGCTTGTGATTTCAAATAAAGCTGTTGGACTATAACCTGTTGTGTGACTTCTCGTTATGTTGGATTAAATGTACGTTCAGAACATGCTGTGTAGTTCTGTAAACTCATTACTGTGCTTTAATGAGTTAAAGAACTTGCATTTCTATAGTGCCTTTCACAACATCAGGATGTCCCAAAGCATTTTACAGACAATGAAGTACTTTTTGAAGTGTCGTCACTGTTGTAATGTAGGAAACACGGCAGTCAATTTGCACACAGCAAGCTCCCACAAATAGCAATGGGATAATGACCAGATAATCTGTTGTTAGTGATGTTGGTTGAGGGATAAATATTGACCAGGACACCGGGGAGAACTCTTCTGCTCTTCTTCAAAATAGTGCTGTGGATTCTTTTACATCCACCTGAGAGATGAGACGGGGCCTCGGTTTAACGTCTCATCTGAAAAACGGCTCCTCCGACAGTGCAGTGCTCCCTCAGTTCTGCACTGGATTGTCAGCCTAGATTATTGGAGTGATACTTGAACCTTCTGACTCCGAGGCGAGAATGCTACCAGTGAGCCACGGCTGACACACACAGTTATCCATTGCAAATAATTGTGTTCCTATATAGTTCCGCTTTAACATTGGGTCGTGTAAGAACAGAAACAGTTTCAACCTATTAATTGCTTTAGAAATCTGGAATGCGTAGGTTTTCAAACCGGGCACTCCAGGTACGGACATTGAATTTCTTGTTGGTCTGTCATCAGATTTCTGTGCTCCTCTGTAAATTCTCTTCTACTTAACAGCAGTCCTGGCATTTCAAAGTATTTAATTGGATGTGATGTGCTTTTTGAGATTTGTTACAAGGCGCTATATAAATCCAAGCTTTTCTTTACTGATGTGTTTATTTTTAAATACTGCGTTATATATGAGATATTTTCTATTACGATAGCACTGGGCAGGTTAAACTGGCTTTCCGCAGTTAGGACAAGCAGTCTCCAAGAGTGTGTCGGTATTTCTCCAAGCAGTCACATAGACAGGTTGGACAGCCACTGCACGAGCTATCTGAACAGTGTTCGGTTCTGGGCACCGCATCTCAGGAAGGATATATTGGATTTTGAGGGGCTCACAGATTCACCAGACTGATACCGGGCTTAGACGGTTAAATTGACGGATTACATAAACTTGGCTTGTATTCCCTTCAGGATAGGAGATTGAGGGGTGATCCGATTTGAGGTGGTTGCACTGTTAAAAGGATTTTCTAGGGTAGATGCCGAGAAACTATTTCCTCTGGTGGGGGAATCCAGAACAAAGGGGATAATCTTAAAATTAGAGCCAGACCGTTCGGGAGGGAAATCAGGAAGCACTTTTTCACACAAAGGTTAACAGAAATCTGGAACTCTTCCCCCAAAAGGCTGTGGATGCTGGGGGGGGGGGGACAATTGGAGCTTTCAAGACGTGAGATCGATAGATTTTTGTGAGTTAAGGTTGTCGAGGGATATGGAGCTTAAGGCGGGTAAACAGAGTTGAGGTACAGATCAGCCAAGATCGAATTGAATGGTGCAGCAGACTCGAGGGGATGAGTGACCTACACCACCTCCTGTGTTCCTTTTTGAAGCTGTTAGTTGACAATTGGTAATTGGATAACACTTTCAAAGAGCCAGCACAGGCACGATGGGCCGAGTGGCCTCCTTCTATGCTGCGCGATTCTAAAGTGTGCAACACACGTATACTTGTCTTTCAGGCTGCCTCTTTTTAAATTGGAACGGTACCAGGGATGAGGGGGCTTCAGTTATGTGGAGAGATTAGAGAAGCTGGGATTGTTCTCCTTAGAGCAGAGAAGGTTAAGGAGAGATATAATAGAGGTGTTCAAAATTATGAGGGGTTTTGATAAAGTGGATAGAGATAAATTGTTTCCACTGGCAGGAGGGTCAGTCACCAGAGGACACAGATTTAAGATAATCGGCAAAAGAACCAGTGGGGAGATGAGAATTTTTTTTACTCAGCGAGTTGTTGTAATCGGGAATGCGCTGCCTGAAAGGGCGGTGGAAGCAGATTCAATAGTAACTTTCAAAAGGGAATTGGATAAATGCTTCAAAAGGGAATTGGATAAATGCTTGAAAAGGGAAATATTGGCAGAGCAATGGGGAAAGAGCCGGCGAGTGGGACTAATTGGGAGAGCTCTTTCAAAGAGCCGGCATAAACTCGATGGACAGAATGGTCTCCTCCTGTGCTGTCTGATTCTGAGGTTCTTTCTCTGAAGACTTCTGATCACCCATGGTATTAATGTGTTTGAAGGCTGCCAGCGACCACCGCTCTTAAAGAGTTAGCGGAAAAGTTTCCAAAACTCGAAACAAAATATTTCCGAGTTCTCGGCTATTGATTGACGATGGTTGGAGGTTTTTTGAAGTGAATTTGCTGAGAGCTGGGTCAATTAACTCCATTTTTGGAAAGGCAGTTGATGTTTCAAGAATGTGACTTCAAAATATCAGAACTCCCAGCACTCCGAGCTTGGGATGGAAGCACCGTATGTGCCCAGTACTCCGTTGCCCATGGCGATGCACGCAGCACCTTCAGGGGACTTATCATTGCCTCGCAAGTATTTCACTCCAGTGCATTTGGGGAGCTGGAGAATTAACTGAGTCCTTCCTGACCTTCCAATCTGTACAGAGGGAGAACTTGCATTGATGTGACATCTTACCGTGTCCTCGGGAAGTCCCAAAGTGCTTTGCAACCAATGAATAGCAAAAGAGGCATCATTTCCACCATGTTAAGGAGTTGGGAACTTCTCCCCCCCCCGGCCCTTGTGTTAAATGCATTGACAAAGCACCTCTTTTGCTCCAGTTAAGGAACATCTACGTTCGGAATGTTGCAAAGGAAATGGCAGTCGGGGAGTTGATGGCATCATTGGGGAAACGAGGATCTAATAAACACTTCACTGTTTTAGCAGCACTTGTTAATGAAAGAGTCCAGTGTAATGAGTCTGTCATCTTATTTATTTGCAAAGGGCACAGGTCTGCCTTGGAATATTTTGGGAAAAGGACTGCAGCAGATCCTGTAAAAGCAGTTTTGAGGGTGGGGCCATTCCGAGCCCTGCCAGCTCGGGTTACTGAGGATATTACATTGAGGCCCTTGTGATGGTTCAGACAACGTTCCTCCCAGTACTGGAAGAAGGCTGCCCTGCCAGATCCTCGCCAGACCTGCCCACGTATCCTACATCCTCTCGAGCTGCTTTTAAATTGGCCTGAGAGGGATCGCTTGCACCGACTCCTTCCCACATCAGCAATGTAAACTTGTTGGATTGGGCAAATCAATCCGCTAGGAAGGCCCGATGAAGTAGGCCTGTTGAGCGAGAGGGCAGCCAGGCAGGAGTGCAGAACTAGGCCCGGTGAGGGAGAGGGCAGCCAGGCAGGAGTGTAGAACTAGGCCCGGTGAGGGAGAGGGCAGCCAGGCAGGAGTGTAGAACTAGGCCCGGTGAGGGAGAGGGCAGTCAGGCAGGAGTGTAGAACTAGGCCCGGTGAGGGAGAGGGCAGCCAGGCAGGAGTGTAGAACTAGACCTGTTGAGCGAGAGGGCAGCCAGGCAGGAGTGTAGAACTAGGCCCGGTGAGGGAGAGGGCAGTCAGGCAGGAGTGTAGAACTAGGCCCGGTGAGGGAGAGGGCAGTCAGGCAGGAGTGTAGAACTAGGCCCGGTGAGGGAGAGGGCAGCCAGGCGGGAATGTAGATCTGGGAAAAGGGCAATGAGGCAGTGGGTCAGAAATAGAGGAAGAGAAGGGCAACCAGATAGAGATAAAGCATCACAAATCCACAGGACAAAATGTACAATGTGCAGAAAGAACGTGCTCCTGGTTAGGAGCATTGAGTGGCCAGCAATTAATTTATTTTCCCAAAATAAGGTAGTAAATAATCACGATGACTGCCCAGTCTGGGGATTCTACGTTTAAAAACAAAATGTCAGAATTGGCCACGAGGAAGAGTTCGGGAGGAGCCAAGTAAAGGCCAATCGCAGACAGGCAGAAAGACTCGGAACTTATTCAAATCACCCCTTCCAATTAAAAAGGTCTCTGCATTGTCAGCTCATTGAGGCACCTCGACTGAGCCCGTCTGAAACCACAGTTCCGACTGCTGCTGTCTCAGAAATGGAGCTTAGCACACAGCGCGATAGTGACGCACACTGACCTGCTCCACGTGCTCATCACAAAGACTACCTGAGGAAATGAGGTTTGCAGGGACATGGATGAAAAGAAGTCTTTCTGGCCCATCAAACCACCCCCTTCTCAATCTGCCCCATTATGGACAGTGTCTCTCACCTGAGGGGCAGTTCTGAATGACCTCAAAAGCTAGCTGAGCAGGGCTCTACGATATCTCTGTTATCATCTGTGTTATTCGGGCTGGGACTATTTCACATAGATGAGATTTACATGGTTTTAGCCGCATAGAAACCGCCTTTATGAAAGGGTACGCTGGGTGTAATGGTTATGTTACTGGACTAATAATCCGGAGAAGGCGAGTTCAAACCCCACCATGGCAGTTTGGGAATTTGAATTCAATTATAAAACGCTGGTATCAGTAAAGTGACCATGAAGCCGTTGGATTGTCGCCAAAAACCCAAATGTCCTTTAGGGAAGGAAACCTGCCGCCCTTACCCAGTCTGGCCTATACGTGACTCCAGTGATTGACTCTTAACTGCCCTCTGAAGTGGCCTAGCAAGCCCCTCAGTTGTTTCAAACCACTGCCAGTGGTTCCAGAAGAAGGCCCACCACCATCTTCTCAAGGGCAACTAGGGCTGGGCAGTAAATGTCGGCCTTGCCAGCAACACCCACGTCCTGAGGATTGATTAATTAATTTTAAAAAGGGAAATGATTTCTCCTGAAGCAAGGCCTACCTAAAGACGTGATGGTCATGGAGAGACTGTCCCTGAATCTTCCATTATTAGCAGTATGTGAAGTGGATGCTTGTGCTTGTATCATACAGTGCTTGGGCTCGAGTCTATCAGAATCCAGCAGGACCCGGGTAGTTGTTCAAGGGACTATGCATCACATCCCCATAAACCACTTCATCTGCACTCCCACTGCTGCGGGGATTACGGAAATCCTGGTGGCAAGGAATTCCTAATGTCCTGGGGTCTGCTGAGTCAGAGCGAGGAAAAAACGAATGAAAGGAAAAGACGAGAGGGGAGAGATGCAAGGGATGGAAATACCAGAAGGTAATGAAAGGAAAAGGACAGCGATCAAATACACTTGAATGCAGAACTGAATGTGCGTGTTACTTTGACTCAGTAGGTAAAGAAAGAACTTGCATTTTTATAGCGTCTTTCACGACCTCAGGACGTCCCAAAGAGCTTCACAGCCAATGAAGTACTTTTGAAGTGTAGTCACTGTTGTAATGTAGGAAACACGGCAGTCAATCTGCGCACACAGCAAGCTCCCACAAACAGTAATGAGATAAATGACCAGATAATCTGTAAGCGATGCTGGTTAAGGGATAAATATTGGCTAGGATACTGGGGACAACTCCCTGGCTCTTCTTTGAAATAGTGCCGTGGGATCTTTTATGTTCACCTGGGAAGGCAGACGGGTGCTCGGTTTAATGTCTCATCCGAATGATGGCACCATTAAAAGTGCAGCACTCCCTCAGTGCTGTACTGGTGTGTCAGCCTAGATTTTTGTGCTCAAGTCTCTGGAGTGGGACTTGAACCCACAACCTTCGGACTCGAAGGCGAGAGTGCTGCCAAGTTGCACGAGAATAGAATTGGGCACCCCTGTAGTTGAATAGCCTATCAACGTCACTGTGCAGGCTACCATATGGGAGAATAGCCATTTGTTCAGGAGCCAGTGGGCCACTACCATTGTATCATAGCCTAAAGGAGAGGAGGGAGGGTAGTGAAGTGGGGTCTGTCTGTATTGCTTTCATTCAACAACAGCTTGTATTTATAAAACGTCCCAAGGCGCTTCACAATTCAGACAAGAATTGACAACGAGCCAAAGGAGGAGATATTAGGACAGGAGACTAAAAGCTTGGTCAAAGAGCTAGGTGCTAAGGAGCACCTTAAAGGATGAAAGAGAGGCGGAGAGGTTTAGGGAGGGAATTCCAGAGCTTGGGGCCTCGGTAGCTGAAGGCAAGGCCGCCAATGGTAGGGTGAAGGAAGTGGGGGATGCACAAGAGGCCAGAGTTGGAAGAGAGCAGAAATCTGAGGGTTGCAGGCAATGTTCCCTCGACTTTTTTTCGTGCGCAGTCCCTTTAACTGGCTGCGTGACCCATTCAATATTTCACGCATACGCAGTTTCTTCCATGTAAAAGCCAGCGAGCGGTCTGCACGGGACCTCCAGACCGCTGTGCGACTGCGCTGCTTAGGGGGGTACGTTGGTTGTAGGGCTGGTAGATGTTAGAGATAGGGAGGGGCGAGGCCATGGATGGATTTGAACATGATGAGAATTTTAAAATTGAGGCGTTTGTGGACCGAGAGCCAATGTAGGTCAGTAAGCGCAGTGATCGATCCAATATTATTGTGAAGCTATGTGCAGCTTCCACTTTGGCACTTGGAACAGCGGGCATACTTTCAAGCGGTCGGTCTATTTGATACCATATGGGGGAAACTTTTCACTGAATAAGCAGAATGGGGCAGCGTTGCCTGGCAGGTTCCTGCGTTGATGGTGCGAGACATCACCGAATCACGGCGTGCCGGGATGTGGGTTCACTCCCATAGTTTTATTACGTGTCGGGGTTTGGATGCCGGTTGGATGAAGCCCAGCTTTTCCTTGCAGTTGAATCCTCGCTGTGCTGCCACGCTTCTCAGCAACAGGGTAGAAAGCAGCGTTCCCCCCACGACTCAGAGCAGGATGTCTCTCTGCACTCGGCCAGGGACTCGTGTGTGACGCAGGGGGTTCTGATGTCACTGAGGTTTTCCTGTTGGTTCCCACACCTGTCTGAAAGTAATCGTGCTGTTGTGTTTCTCAGTAGTATGTTGGTTTGAAACTCTTCACTTCTGTTGCCTCTTTTCGTAATTACCTGATACCCTTGCGCTTTCTGTTTAACGGGGAAACACTTGCATTTAATTTGCATCTGATCACAATTGAGGGACATCTCAAAGTGCTTACAACAAATGCCTTGGTTAACTTGGCAGCCATTTCACGCAAGCAAGATCCCACACACTGCAATCGGATAAATGACCCGTTAATCTGTTTTGGTGATGTTGGTTGAGGGATAAATATTGGCCCAGGACATCAGGAGAACTTTATCGCTTTTCTTATTTGAATAATGCCGTGGGAATTTTTTAACACCCACCCGACTCACTGAATCTTGTATTTATTTAGCACCTTTCATGACCTCGAAATCCCAAAGCGCTTTGTGGCCACTGAAGTACTTTTGAAGTGTAGTCACTGTTCGAATGTAGGAAACGCGACAGCCAGTTTGCACAAAGATCCCAGAAACAATAATGAGATACATGACCAAATAATTTAGTGATTTTGGTTGAGGGATGAATATTGGCTGGTACACTGGGGCGACCTCCTCTGCTCTTCGAAATAACGTATGTTGAACACCATGAGATACTGTGCAGTGGCGGGCCTCTAATTGATTGGCACTTGTATGAACAAGCTCACAATGTAAAATCCAGAAGGGCTGGGGCTTATAACAGTCAGGTTCTAAAACCATCGTCCTTCTGTCTGTTGACCTTTCAGGTCATGTTCAACACCATTGATCATTAGGTCATTTTGCCATCCTGCAGTACTTCAAATGTTGCTGTGTCTCCACAGCTGTAACTCCCAGTCACCGCCAAGAAAAGGCAAACAAAGCTGCTGGCTTTCCTCAGCTTGTAAGCACAAGCCTTCATTCTGTGGTCTAGTCTGATTTCTTGCAGGTTTTTAAGCCACCTTTTGGAAAGTGCACAGGGTTGGCAGCCCAGACTTCCCCGGATTTTTTTAAATTCATTCACGAGATGTGGGTGTACCTGGCTAGGCCGGCATTTATTGCCCATCCCTAGTTGCCCTTGAGAAGGTGGTGGTGAGCCGCTGCCTTGAACCGCTGCAGTCCATAAGAACATAAGAAATAGGAGCAGGAGTGGGCCAATTGGCCCCTCGAGCCTGCTCCGCCATTCAATAAGATCATGGCTGATCTGATCCTAACCGCCAATCTACTATCACAGAACCATCTCCTGAACCTAACAGAATTGGACACACGAAGTAGGAGCAGGATCAGGCTACACGGCCCCTGGGCCCACTACGCTACCCACAGGGCCATGACCGATCCGAAGCTAGACTCATGGCCAAATTCCTGCCCGCTCCCCGTAACCCTTAATTCCCTTTACTTCTGGGAAACTGAAGTCCGTGTGGTGAAGGTGCTCCCACAGTGCTGTTAGGTAGGGAGTTCCAGGATTTTGACCCAGCGACAATGAAGGATCGGCGATATACTTCCAAGTCAGGATGGTGTGCGACTTGGAGGGGAACTTGGAGGTGGTGGTGTTCCCATGCGCCTGCTGCCCTTGACCTTCCAGGCGGTAGAGGTCGCGGGTTTGGGAGGTGCTGTAGCAAAAGCCTTGGCGCGTTGCTGCAGTGCATCTTGTAGATGGTACACACTGCAGCCACAGTGTTCCTGTGGTGGAGAGAATGAATTTTTAAGGTGGTGGATGGGGTGCTGATCAAGCAGATGTGGTATTTATCCTGTTCCCGCAAGAGTTCCAGATGAACCACTGATTTAATCCTCAACTGGTTCTATGGCCTGTATTTCACAAAGTTTCATTGCCACTTGTGGAGATCTGGAGGGACTGGGCTGTGGGAAGGTAGAGTTGTAGCTCCCCCGCACTGGGGAGAAGGAGGGGAGGGGGATGAGGACTTGAGTGCGGTGCAGAGAGACAGGCAGAGAGAGAGAAAATAAGAAGGCAAAGTGGTGTTGCAGTTGTTGACTTGTATCATTGTTACTGATTATTATTATCAAACACACCCTGTTCTCTGTACATAACCATGTCTGCAGTTCACCTGAATGATACCCGGGCTTAGAGGGTTAAATTATGAGGACAGGTTGCATAAACTTGGCTTGTATTCCCTTGAGTTTAGAAGGTTGAGAAGCGATCGGATCCAAGTGTTTAAAATGTGAAAAGGATTCGATAGAGTAGATACAGAGAAACATTTCCTTTGATGGGGGAATCCAGAACGACGGGACACAATCTTAAAATTAGAGCCAGGCCGTTCAGGAGTGAAATCAGGAGGCACTTTTTCCACACAAAGGTTAATGGAAATCATGAACTCGCTACCCTAAAATGCTGTGGATGCTAGAACAATTGGAGCTTTTAAGACTTAGATTGCTGGATTTTGGCTCGGTAAGGGTATCAAGGGATATGGAGCAAAGGCGGGTAACTGGAGTTGAGGTGCAGATCAGCCATGATCTGATTGAATAGTGGAGCAGGCCCAAGGGGCTGAATGGCTGTTGTGTGGAAATGTTGAACAATTTGTTATCCGATAGGTCCTCACAAGCCCTTCATTATTCAGTTAGGAGACTCAAAATTAGATTTCATTTCTATGCCAGTACCAACTTTTCTCTATAAAATAAATTATTACGGATGACGTTTTTGACTTTTCAAGCTCGTTGGCAGAACAAACATTGCCGTGAACACTTTAGGAAACTAAGAATTTAGTTTATGCAGAGTGTAAGGGGTGAGTGTGAAAGGGTTGTGAGGTGAGGAGCTGGATCGTGAAGCACTAGACTCCCAAACAGGACGGTCATGTGTTTGTGTCTAAGCATCACCAGTCGATCAAATGGGGAGGCACCCCCTGTCCCTGTAGGTCTTCCCGTCAGCTGATTATGGGGTAGCTTTTGTGAGCAGCTGACGGCGGACGATGATCCGAATGGATTTGGCGATCCCTTAAGCTGCAAACTAGTGAAGTGTATCGCAGACAGAAGTTAACATTGCCCTGGGCCAAGGGCTGTGGGCAGGCTGCCAACCTACACTATAGTGCCACAGGGATGACCTGCACTTGTGAAACCAAAGTACCCACCGGTAAATATACACAGCCCTGATGTTTATAAAGGATGAGGCACACTGCTACTATCCAGAACTCCTTTATTACAGAGCATGTGGGTCCATAACTGAGGTTTAATGGTGCATTAAAATTGAATTCTATGGGTGGGTACAAGGGGGTTGGGACATTGGTGGAGTGCATACTGCGAATAGGCGTGGCAGCAGGAATTCAGTAGCCTTGCAAACACTGATAAAGCTGCCAGTGTGGCCTGTCTCCTGAAATCAGCGATTAGGCAGCGTGAGTGAAACCTGGTGGCAGGGGCTGCTCCTCTCTGGGACGTGACTCGTGTTGTGTTGGGAGCGGCTTCGGCCCTTCCTGCTGTGCCCCAGTGCCATCAAATAGCTGCTCGAGTTCAGCAATTGGCAGAGGTCTGTAGTGCTGTGCAAGGTCAGGGCCCGGTTACTGCGTGGATGTTTGGTAGGAGACGGTGAGCCTTCCTGTGTTGCTACGGTTACGAGTACATCTGCACTTCACGCGGACAGTCGACAATTTGAGGAAAGTGTCCGCACTTGCTGGAGGGAATCCCCCCAGCCCCCACTTGATGCTGTGTTAAGGTGGTCAACCCTCCAGGATTGTCCTCGAGTCCAGGAATTGAAGATTCATCTCCAGGGCACTCCTGCGAGCAACACCCGGGAGAACAAGCATAAGGCCATCATACTTGCATTTCTTGCTTTGTCCTGTTTGGCTTTTGTGGGCCTGGAGGCTTAGAAAAGGCTGTTCTCCGCTCTCATTGGTGGATAAACCCTAAATCAGATCACCAAGATCTGTTGCCATCTGGAGAGCGATGGCAATGAGTGAGAACGTGGAATTCAGCCTTTGCCGAGCTTTCGTGGTTTCTGAGACTGTGCGATCTGCACCACCTTTATTCAGTCTCGGGCTGTGGGCACCGCTGGCAGAAGGTTATGGGGTGAAACCTCCTGGAATACCTTCGACCAGCGTTGGTGACTCACGGTGCGCCGAGGGGTGGAGGGCGGAAATACTGGCGATGGTTTTGCGGTAGCGTGAATTCCCCTCCACAGAGGGGTATTCCTGGGGCAGGGGCAGCAGCAGTGTTGGGGAGGAGGCAGGAGGGGACAATGGATTCACTGAAGCTTGTTTCCTGGTCACAGCTTTGCTGGAATCGCTAAGCACAGGCAGAATATTTTTGCACAGAGATGGTTTGTATAAATATTGGAAAGAAAAGGCGGGAAAATCAACCACCAATTGTGGGGGAGGAGTGTTCCATCATAAAGCGGGGGGGAGGGGGTGGTGGAGGAGTGTACCATCATAAACGGGGGAGGAGTGTTCCATCATAAACCGGGAGATAGGGGGAGGAGTGTACCATCATAAACGGGGGAAGAGTGTTCCATCATAAACCGGGGGATGGGGGGAGGAGTGTACCATCATAAACGGGGGAGGAGTGTTCCATCATAAACCGGGGGATGGGGGGAGGAGTGCACCATCATAAACCGGGGGGGGAGGAGGAGTGTTCTTCATAAAGCGGGGAGGAGTGTACCATCATAAAGTTGGGGGGGGGGGGGGGGGGGGGAAGGAGTGTACCGTCATAAACCGGGGTGGGTGGGAGGGGAGGAGTGTTCCATCATAAACCGGGGGGGGAAGCGGGGACGGGGACGGAGTGTTCCATCATAAACCGCGGGGGGGGGGGAGGAGTGTTCCATCATAAACCACGGGGGGGGGGGGGTGTAGTGTTCCATCATAAACCACGGGGGGGGGGGAGGTAGTGTTCCATCATAAGCTTGGGGGTGAGGAAATTAGCAGTATGAATTGTTTGGTGGGGGGAGGGGAGTTGGCCGTGGGGTGGGGTAAAGTTATCTGTATGAATTCGGGGGAGGAGGGAAGGTATTAGCATGAACTGGGGGTCAAGGGTGTGCCAGTATGAAGTAGTTTTGAAGTGTAATCCCTGTTACTATGTAGGCTGGAGTGTCTGGGGATCAGACCACATCATTGACATTTTCCAATGAAGTGTCAATGCAGACTGTCTGCACAAGTAGCACTGACAGCACGTGGCGCCGACATAAGAAGGAGCACCCATGTGAAAATGGGAGCACGTCATACTCGTGGAGAGGCATGGAATCAGTGCAGGAAATAGCCTTCGATCTTGGCCTTCGGGCATCTCCACTGGTTTAGTCCTGAGCCGTAGGCCTGACCTTTAGGCCCAGGTTTTATTTACTCTGAGTGTGTTGGGTGCTAATGCTGAGATTGAGAGATTTGTAACAGCATTGGGGCTTTATTCATTGATGGGACCTGCATTTTCTTGAATAAACAGTTTCATTCTTAACCAAAGAAGTCGGTCATTGGGTCGTCAATAGCAGGGCACTGCCCAGGAAACCTGGAGCCCAGCCAGCTCAGTTTTATTATTTATACTTACATTTCTTGCTTTGTCCTGTTTGTTTTTTGTGGGCCTGGAGGTTCAGAAAAGGCTGTTCTCTGTTCTCACTGGTGGATAAACCCTAAATCAGATCGCCAAGATCCTTTGCTATCTCGAGAGAGATGCCAATGAGTGAGGATGTGGCGCTCAGCCTTCACCGAGCTTTCATGGTTTCTGAGACTCTGCGATCTGCATCTTCTTTATTCAGTCTCAGGATTTGGGTGTCACTGGCAAGGCCGGCATTTATTGCCCATTCCTAGTTGCCCTTGGAAGGTAAGGTTTGAACCGTTGGTAGCAGTTTGATATAACGGGGTGACTTGTTAGGCCACTTCAGAGGCAGTTAAGAGTCAACCATGTTGATGTGGGAGTGGGGTCACATGTAGGCCCAGACCGGGTAAGGATGGCAGATTTCTTTCCCTAAAGGACATTTGTGAACCAGTTGGGTTTTTTTCTATGACAATCCAAATGGTCACTTTTACTGATACCAGCCTTTTATTCTCAGATTTATTTAAAAGTAAATTTAAATTCTCAAACGGCCATGGTGGGATTTGAACTCATGTTCTCTGGATTACTTGTCCGGTAACAGAACCACTACACTATAGTATCCGAGGTCTGCATATAAGCACATCAAAGCTTGGACACTCCTGCAGTAAACGACCAGAACAAACCCTATCTGAGCCCTGATCTGGTGTTCTATTCATCCTAAACACTCCCGCTATTATTTCAAAAACTCTGAACGATTATTTTTTTCCTATGCTATGCTATCAGATACACTGTTTTTTAAAATAATCTAGCAGATCCCCCATGCTGTTACTCACTGTGAGCTGGAAGATACCCTGTTTTGTAACGAGGGGGGTGTACCAACAAAGTGTGACTGGGAAGTTGTTACAGAAAGCAAGTGTGATACTTCCACATTAGACTCGAGACCTTTAGATGATTTCAGTACAATTCTAGTCAGCAGGGCAGCTCAGATTCAGGTCATGCCATTGCTCTACTGGGGTTTCCACATTGAATATATGCCATTGACAGTTGTAGATGTGACATAATAGATCTGCCAAATCCCAAATTAATGGAGCTACACCCTTTCACCAAGGTCCACCTACGGTGATGGCCTGTTGGTGGAGCGGTGGATCAACTCCAAGCCCATCGCAGGAGCTAAGGCAATGCCCCAGAATCCTATGCAAGTCTTGGGATCGTGACACGTGTTGAACCCACTTATTGGTGGGATTCCAATTGCGATTGCTCGGGCTTTGCGTTGCATCTTTGGGTAGGTGCAAGGTGGGCCACATCAGGTGATCCGGCTTCCTCCAATCATCAGCCTAGAGCTGAGAGTGGTGGCAGATGTGTGACTAGTGAGGCACGTGCGATGTGCCCTGCTGCTGCGAGAAAGAAGTGGAGAGCGCCTGGTATAAATGGGCAAACTCCCAGTTATAAATCAATCGGCACAGAGTTCAGCAAGGCCCGTCACCTTCGCCACCACCACCAGGACCCCCACCACCAGCTTCTCAGGGCACAGGCACTAAACAAAACCAAGTGGATAGAATATGAAACTTGCTGGATTACCATAAAACCCAAGAGGCTCACTAACATCCTTAAGGGAAGGGAACCAGATGCTCCTACCTGGTCTGGCCCACATGTGACTCCAGTCCCACAGTATCTGACGTGGTCTAGCAAGCCACCCAGTTCAACAAGACCCCCCCCCAGCACCGCCTTCCTGGAGCAACTAGGAAGGGACACTAAACAAAGCCAGAGGAATAGAGCACTATAAAGAGACAACCCCAAAACTGTCCCTTCTTTGGTAATGAATTAAGACATTTTTAAAACTGTCAATCATATCTCCAGCTGTAAATGGTGGGAGCATAATTTAATTATGAGGTGGAGAAGTGATAACAGTCAATGGCTCTTTTAGGCAGAGGGCAGGATTCCTATTGTGGCTGTACCAATGACTATTTAGATATTGTAATTTAGCATGTAGCTAATGGGGAACAATGGCAGACATGCAACCATGTTCAGTTTATTCGAACAGAACTGACTGGACACTTTACAGTTTGACAGCTGCCGTTTATAGCCGTGGCTCAGTGGGTAGCACTCTGGCCTCTGAGTCAGAAGGTTATGGGTTCAAGCCCCACTCCAGAGACTTGAGCACAAAATCTATCCTGACACTCCAGTGCAGTACCGAGGGAGTTCTCCTTGTTGTCCTGGTCAACATTCATCCCTCAAACCAACAACACCAAAAACAGATTATCTGGCCATTTATCTGTTTGCTGTTTGTGGGATTTGGCTGCCACATACATTTCGCTACATTACAACAGTGACTAAACTTCAAAAAGTACTTAATTGGCTGTAAAGTGCTTTGGGATGTCCTGAACATGGGAAAGGCGCTATAGAAAGGCAAGTCCTTTTGGAGGGCGTGCAGGAGATGGAGGGATGAAAGATTCCTTCCTTTGTTTTCCGTTGCGGGCTGCTTGGGAAGTTTGGGCAATCTGAGGAGAAAGCGCCTCCAAAAATATGGAAGGATCGCAAGCAGCCTGGGGCAAGGAAGCTGAGGGGGGCAGAGAGAGAAATGGAGCAAAAAAAAACAAACTCTACCCTAAAGGCCCAGCACTTCCTGTCTTATTTTAGACCTCGAGTTGGAAACAGCTTGTTTGGTCAGTGTGTTCAATGGACAGAGCGAGTCTGCATGTGAGGAACTGTGCAGATCTATGTCACTGCGGAGTGGGCACATCACCAGAAAGCCAAGGCAATCTGCAGCAATGCCTGCACTTCAAAGGCTGATTAAACCCAGACAGTTGTGAGGCAAAGAGCCAAAAGGTCAGGCTTGTGATGCACTGGGCTACCTCATGATTTCTAAAAATAAACTGACCGAGGCAATCGGACGGACAGATGTTAAATTAAACAAACTGCAGGCAGTGAATCAGAAACCGGATTCAAACCAGGGTCGACAGGCCTTGTGGATAATGAGGGGATCCAGAGGGACCCTGACATCATCCTGATTTGGGAATTTTTCTGTATTTGTTGAGTGTGTGTGGTTACGTTTCTGTTCTATTTATATATCATCCTATTTATAAAGCCTTTTCTGTGACGATAGCATGGTTTTCCTTTGGGTAGCTAATTTA
This sequence comes from Squalus acanthias, assembly GCA_030390025.1. Lineage (NCBI taxonomy): Eukaryota > Metazoa > Chordata > Chondrichthyes > Squaliformes > Squalidae > Squalus > Squalus acanthias. The sequence continues at coordinate 84,159,797 of CM059430.1, read as the reverse complement.
CATTTTATAAGTTAGAGCAGAAAACTTTGAAAGCCATTGTCTTAAATTGTAATTGGTTTGATTTTTTTTTACTGTTACATCTCAGTAAGACTGTGCTCCACCTGCTGAAGTTGTGTAAAAGTCACAGTGGTGTTCACCCTGGGAATGGTGTGTTGTAGTACCACCAGGGTGGGCCTAGCTCCAGCCCCACACTGACACTTGGACACATAGAAATATAGAAGATAGGAGCAGGAGTAGGCCATTCGGCCCCTCGAGCCTGCTCCGCCATTCGATGCGATCATGGCTGATCATCTAAACTCAGTACCCTGTACCTGCCTTCTCCCCATATCCCTTGATACCTTTAGCTTTAAGAAATATATCTAACTCAACCTTGAATATATTTAATGACTTCGCCTCAACTACCTTCTGTGGTAGAGAATTCCACAGGTTCACCACTCTCTGGGTGAAGAAATTCTTCCTCATTTCTGTCCTAAATGGTTTACCCGTTATCCGTAGATTATGACCCCTGGTTCTGGACTCTCCGACCATCGGGAACATTCTTCCTGCATCTAGTTTGTCCAGACCTGTCAGAATTTTATATGTTTCGATGAGATCCCCTCTCATTCTTCTATACTCCAGCGAGTATAAGCCCAATCGACCCAATCTCTCCTCATATGTCATTCCTGCCATCCCAGGTATCAGCCTTGTGAATCTTCGCTGAACTCCTTCCATGGCAAGAACATCCTTCCCCAGATAAGGCGACCAAAACTGCACACAGTACTCAAGGTGTGGTCTCACCAAGGCCCTGTACAACTGCAGCAGGACATCCCTGTTCCTATACTCAAACCCTTTCGCTATGAAGGCCAACATACCATTTGCCTTCTTCACCGCCTGCTGCACCTGCATGCTTACTTTCAGCGACTGGTGCACAAGGGCACCCAGGTCTCGTTGCACTTCCCCTTCTCCCAATCTATTGCCATTCAGATAATAGTCTGCCTTTCTGTTTTTGACACCAAAGTGGATAACCTCGCACTTATCCACGTTATATTGCATCTGCCACGCTTCTGCCCACTCACTCAACCTGTCCAGATCATCCTGGAGTTTCTCGCTATCCTCCTCGCTGCACACACTCCCACCCAGCTTTGTGTCATCTGCAAACTTGGAGATATTACATTTAATTCCCTTATCTAGATCATTAATGTTTATTGTGAATAGCTGGGGCCCAAGGACCGATCCCTGCGGTACCCCACTAGTCACTGCTTGCCACTCGGAAAAAGACCCATTAATTCCTACTTTCTGCTTTCTGTCCGCCAACCAGTTCTCTATCCAAGTCAATACCTTGCCCCCAATCCCATGTGCCTTAACTTTACCCGCTAATCTCTTATGCGGGACCTTATCGAAAGCCTTTTGAAAGTCCAAATACACCACATCTACTGGTTCTCCCTTATCTATTTTCCCAGTTGCATCCTCAAAAAATTCCAGTAGATTAGTCAAGCACGATTTACCTTTTGTAAAACCATGTTGACTTTGTCCGATCCTGTCACTGTTTTTGAAATGCTCAGCTATTACATCCTTTATAATGGACTCTAGCATTTTCCCCACTACCGATGTCAGGCTTACCGGTCTGTAATTCCCCGCTTTCTCTCTACCACCCTTTTTGAATAGTGGGGTAACATTAGCTACCCTCCAATCCATGGGTACAGTTCCAGATTCCATCGAATGTTGGAAGATGATCAGCAATGCATCTACTATTTCTAGGGCCACTTCCTTAAGTACCCTAGGATGTAGATTATCAGGCCCTGGGGATTTATCGGCCTTCAATACCGTCAATTTCCCTAACACCATTTCCCTGCAAATACTGATTTCTTTCAGTTCCTCCCTTTCATCAGACCGTATGTTCTCCAACATCTCTGGGAGGTTATTTGTGTCCTCCTTTGTGAAGACAGAACCAAAATATGCATTTAATTGGTCTGCCATTTCTTTGTTCCCCATTATAACTTCCCCCGCTTCTGACTGCAAGGGACCTACACTTGATTTCACTAATCTTTTTCTCTTCACATATCTATAAAAGCTCTTACAGTCAGTTTTCATGTTCCCACCAAGCTTACTTTCATATTCTATTTTCCCCTTCTTAATTAATCCCTTTGTCCTCCTTTGTTGAATCCTAAACTGCTCCCAATCCTCAGGGCTACCGCTTTTTATGGCCAATTTATATGCCCTCTCCTTGGATCTTATGCTATCCCTAATTTCCCTTGTTAGCCACGGTTGAGTCACCCTTTTTGTTTTATTCTTATGCCACACTGGGATGTACAAATTCTGTAGTTCATCCATGCAGTCTTTGAATGTTTGCCATTGCCTATCCACCGTCAACCCCTTGAGTGACATTCCCCAATCAATCCTACCCAATTCGCACCTCATACTATCGTAGTTTCCTTTATTTAAATTCAGGACCCTAGTCTCTGATTCAACTACTTCACTCTCCATCCTAATGAAGAATTCTATCATATTATGATCACTCTGACCCAAGGGGCCTCGTACAACAAGATTGCTAATTAATCCTTTCTCGTTGCATAATACCCAGTCTAAGATGGCCTGATCTCTGGTTGGTTCCTCGACATATTGTTCCAGAAAACCATCTCGTAAACATTCTAGGAATTCCTCCTGCACAGTATTTTTACTAATTTGGTTAGCCCAATTTATATGTAAATTAAAGTCACCCATGATGACTGCTGTGCCCTTACTGCATGCTTCTCTAATTTCCCTTTTAATGCCGTCCCCAACCGCCGTATTACTGTTTGGAGGTCTATATACCACTCCCACTAACGTTTTCTGCCCCTTGTTATTTCTCAGTTCTACCCATAGAGATTCCGCATCATCAGAGCTAATATCCTTCCTTTCAATTGTGTTAATCCCCTCTTTAACCAGCAATGCTGCCCCACCTCCCTTTCTTTTTTGCCTATCTTTCCTAAATATTGAATAACCCTGGATGTTGAGTTCCCAGCCTTGGCCACAAGTTGTCTCTGGATGACAAGGAGCCCTTGGGATGGCCAGGGCCGACCCGGCCCACCCTCAGCATTGCCCAGGCCCGACCCGGCCCAACCTCCGCATTGCCCAGGCCCAACCTCCGCATTGCCCAGGCCCAACCTCCGCATTGCCCAGGCCCAACCTCCGCATTGCCCAGGCCCAACCTCCGCATTGCCCAGGCCCAACCTCCGCATTGCCCAGGCCCAACCTCCGCATTGCCCAGGTCCAACCTCCGCATTGCCCAGGCCCAACCTCCGCATTGCCCAGGCCCAACCTCCGCATTGCCCAGGTCCAACCTCCGCATTGCCCAGGCCCAACCTCCGCATTGGCCAGGCCCAACCTCCGCATTGCCCAGGCCCAACCTCCGCATTGCCCAGGCCCAACCTCCGCATTGCCCAGGCCCAACCTCCGCATTGCCCAGGCCCAACCTCCGCATTGCCCAGGCCCACCCTCCGCATTGCCCAGGCCCGACCCGGCCCACCCTCAGCATTGCCCGGCCCAACCTCCGCAGTGCCCAGGCCTGGCCCACCCTCCGCAGTGCCCTGACCCGGCCCACCCTCAGCATTGCCAGGAACGGCCCGGCCCACCCTCAGCATTGCCCAGGCCCGGCCCACCCTCAACATTGCCGGGGTTGGCCTGGTCCAGCCCACTCTCCGCACTGCCCGGCCCACCCTAGAGGGGGAGGGTTGCAGATTGTAAATGAATTGAAATGTCCCAGCCTATGTATCGAGGATTGGAGCTGTGTCCAGCTGGAATTACCATCAATCTAAGGAACATCATTTTCCCATAAAACTCTGGGATATTGGCATTCCTTCATCGCCTTCCATGGACACAATTCGACACTAACCCTGAGACTCCAAAAGACTCCCCCATCACCCCAAAAAGTGCATATCAAACCTTTGTTTCTTGTACAAGTACGTTACACAGCATCACTTAAACACTGAAACACATGCCTCTTCCAGTCTCCAAACCAAACAAAATGCTTGTCGAGGAGTATTTAATAAAAACACATTCCGTGGTATGCAGCAGCAGTAAGGACAGTCAGCTGGATGTGTAGCCAGAAGGGTAGAGCAGAAATCCCATAGGTGAACAATTTTTTAATCTTTCACGAGATGTGGGCATCGCTGGCAAGGCCAGCATTTATTGCCCATCCCTAGTTGCCCTTGAGAAGGTGGTGGTGAGCCTCTTCTTGAACCGCTGCTGTCCGTGTGGTGAAGGTACTCCCACAGTGCTGTTAGGGAGGGAGTTCCAGGATTCTGTCCCAGCGGAAAGGAGTCTGTACAAGGCCATACCTGGAATACTGTACAGTTCTGGTTCTCGTACTCCGGGGGAAAATTTTTTTCAAGCATTGCAGAAAAGGGTAACTGAACCAAAGGCACCTGATCTACGAGGAGAGATTGAAGAGAAGGCTCAGTGAAGATAATGTTCAGGATTCTTAATAATTCGGATTTCGGTGTCAGCCATGGCTCAGTGGGTCACTCTCTCACTTCTGAGTCAGAAGGTTGTGGGCTCAAGTCCCGGTCCAGAGACTTCAGATCATAATCCAGGCTGACACTCCAGTGCAGTACTGAGGGAGTGCTGCACAATCGGAGGTGCCGTCTTTCCAATGAGATGTTAAACTGAGGCACCGTCTGCCACCTCAGGTGAACGTATGGGGCCAATATTTATCCCTCAACCAACTTCTCTAAAACAGATTAACTGGTCATTGTCACATTGCTGTTTGTGGGAGCTTGCTGTGTGCAAATTGGCTGACACGTTTCCTACATACAACAGTGACTGCACTTCAAAAGTACTTCATTGGCTTTGGGATGTTCTGCGGTTGTGAAAGGCACTTTACAAATGCAATTTCTTTCAGGGAATAGATCTATTTAACCCCAATAGTTGCTTGAGTTTGGCGTGAGCTGTAAACCTTGGAAGTGGGGAAGTTGTACCTACAGATTATATTTCACAACTTTACACCTGTTTGGAAAGGACTGCAATAGGAACGAATAGTGTGGAAAAATCTGGAGGAGAATTGGATAGATATTTGAGGGAGTGGATGATTGAATGGTGCAAGTTTTTGGAACCAGCCAGAATGGCAGCAGGATCTGTTACAGTCCTTGTACTTTCATCTGTTCCCCTTTCACGTGCTCCTGAAAGCTGAATTCTAAACCCAACAATCCGCACAAAGATATTGTAAAGGATTAAAGCCAGAGAAGTTTTCACACCGCTCTCATTTTCACCTGGAATACAACACCTGCAGATCAACACCTATCAAAGAGCTCTTAGCAATTGCTTTCTCTTTCCATACCTGACTACTTTTCACAAGAGGTTGTACAGAATAACAGGAGCTCCTCTCAGTGTCTGTGTGGCATACTACTGATCTGCACAGACCTTCTTTACACTTTGAGCCGCTTTCCTGCGTTAAGGGTGCTATATTAATGCAAGTTGTTGTTGTTGTTCTATGCTCAATATGCTGATCTCAGTCAGGTTGGCAACAAGTTGCATCTGCATGAGCTCCCTATGTCAACAACGTTTGAGAGTTTTACAGATCAGACACTGAAAGGGGCCGAGCGAGAGGAATGGCATTAAGGGATGGGGTTGAAACAAATTGACGAGAAGTCTTTAGTGGGCTCTAGAAAGAAAGGAGGGAGGCGATGAGGCATTTGGGGGTGGAGTTCCAGAGAGAGAGAGGGCATGGTGGTTGAGAAGGGTGGAGCAAGGAGCATGAGGAATGAGGAGGAGTCCAGAGGAGCGAAGGGTGTGGGCAGAGACGTCTGGGTGTAGGATTCACTGAAATATGTTGGTGCCAGGCTGTGGGGACATTTGAAGGCGAGGATAAGAATCTTGACATGGTTTGTATGTGTATAGAGATGCAGTGGAGACTGACTAGGACAGGGGTACTGGAAGGGTGGTGCTTTGAGGGCTAAGCACAAAGGCAGTGGCATTCTCAGGTTGGCTTCTCTGTCCCCCAGGCTTGAGTCCAATTTCCTGCTCTTGATCGCTGTCTATTGACACTTGCGGAAAGTGCGTGCGTTTGGGCAGGATTGGGCCCTGCTATTATACTCCTCCGCTCGCTATAGTTCAATATCCGCTGTCAGGGTGCGGTAATGTTGTGGTTATTTTACTGGACTAGTATTCTAGAGAATGAGAGTTCAAATCTGACGATATCAGTTTGAGAATTTAAATTCAGTTTAAATAAATTTGGAAATAATTTTGTAAAAATTGGTCTCAGTAAAAGTGACCATGAAGCTGTCAGATTGTTGTAAAAGCCCAACTGGTTCACTAATGTCCTTTTAGGGAAGGAAACCTGCCGTCCTTACCCGGTCTGGCCCGTATGTGGTTACAGTCCCACACCAACTTGGTTGACTCTTTAACTGCCCTCTGAAGTGGCTCAGAAGCCTCTCCGTTGGCTCACCACCACCTTCTCAGGGTGACGAGTGATGGGCAATAAATGCCGGTCTTGCCAGCAACGCCCATATCCCGAGAATGGGATAAAAAAAAGTCTCTGCCTATTTTTACACAAAAATGAGAAGTCGCACAACACCAGGTTATAGTCTCCACATCATGACCTCTATTTTTACACAGGCAGAATGTCTGTGTGCTGGAGGACTGCCAGGCCCTTGGGACTGTACTGCAGTGTGAGCATCAGGATATGATGCGAAAAGGACTTGGGTGTGGTGGAGGGGGCGGGGGGGGGGTGGGCATGAGCAATTAAAATAAAATAGTCTATTGGCTCACTGCGTACAGCCCATCTACTAAGAAGGAGGATGTGGTTCACGGCTCTGTGAGCTCCTGACATTGGTTAGCGTGTTGGGGAGAGGCACTTCCCCTGCAGAGGGTAATGAGAGGCGGTCAAGTCAACTTGGGCTTGCATCGACACCTCGAGGAGGCGGGGGGTGGGATGATTAGTTTGGGGCTAAGACCGACAGAGCTTGTTCACCCACGAAGCTAGTTGGGGAGTGGTGTGGGAGACCTAAGGGCGATGGAAGATGGAGGAAAGGGGACCTCTGGGCGGCGGGGGTCGAAGGGAAGACCTTTTGTAAATGTATTATTCTGCCGCTAAGGTGTGTAATCTGCCCTGACCGTTTAATTGCTGCAAATGGGCATATCCTGAGGTTAATGTTTGGTCTGTAGATTGGAAGCTGTTTTGAAATCCATGACTGCATTCGAGGTCAAACATACCAGGAGGAAATGATTGGATTTCCTTCTCTTGTGTTTTATAAAAGTGTGACAGTCACGTACCAGTTTATACAGCTTCTTTTCTGGCATACCACGGAATGTCACGGCGTGTTACAAATTGGTGCAATAACCAAATAACACAGTATCTGCCACACTGTGTATGGCACAATGCTGCTAAGGTGGAGCTGGGTTGTAAGTTAGTCTGCCCATTTAAGGTCACACAATCTAATTGCTGTAAAGAAATAAAGAAAGATTTGCATTTCTATAGCGTCTTTCGTGATCTCAGGGCGTCCCAAAGCGCTTCACACCCAGTGAAGTACTTTTGAAGTGCAGGTGCTTCAGTCACGTAATGCAAGGAAAAGCGGCAGCCAATTTGCGCATAGCAAGCTCCCACAAGCAGAACTGTGATGAGGATGAGAGAATCTTTTCTTAGTGATGTTGGTTGAGGGATAAATATTGGGTGGTAAATAACCCAGAATTGGCCACAACCTGAATTGACTCTGCCCTTTTCTCTCCCTTTTTGTGTACTTCAGTAAATCACAACTGAATATTTTTTTTTAGTGTTTTACACAAGTAATAAATGCTTTCAACATGAATAAAACCTGCTGGATGAATGAATGGGGTGGTGTGTCCAGTATTGTCACCTTGCATTGTTTGACAGGACTGCTCAGTGACATTGGAATGCAGTTCCAATGTGTGATTGTTGAGCAATGTTGATCGAGGTTGGCACTGTCTCTGTAAAGTAATGTAAATGAGTTGGCATCGTATCATCTTCCCTTCCACAAGCCAGAACACTTCCTGAACTGGTCGCAGGTGATGGAAAACCTAGCTGACGGTTTATGCTCTGAAATGCAAGCCGTGGGTTTTGTTTGTTCTTCGACCTGCTGCACAATGAAAGTCATGAGCCAGCAAGTGAGCGCAGTGATCACACTGGAGTGACTCTGATGATGTGGCACTTTCCATTGTTTTCTTGTATCCCGGTGACTTAAACTGAGCTGTGTCATAACGCCATCGTAATCTGTTTTGTCGGAAGGACATAGCTATTACTGGAAAGAAAGAGCTTGCATTTATATAGAATCATAGAATGATACAGCACAGAAGGAGGCCATTCGGACCATCGTGCCTGTGCCGGCTCTTTGAAAGAGCTGTCCAATTAGTCCCACTCCCCTGCTCTTTCCCTATAGCGCCTTTCACGACCTCAGGACGTCACAAAGCGCTTTATAGCCAATTAAGTACTTTTGAAGTGTAGACACTGTTGTAATGTAGGAAACGCAGCAGCCAACTAGCGCACAGCAAAGTCTCAAAAACAGCTTTGTGATAATGACCAGATAATCGTTTTTTAATGATGTTGGTTGAGAGATAAATATTGGCCAGTACACCTCCGACAGTGCAGCACTCCCTCAGTACTGCCCTTCTTGCGGTGCAGTGCTCCCTCAGGACTGCACTGGAGTGTCAGCCTAGATTACAAGGCTACGGACCAAGTGCTGGAAAATGGGATTAGAATAGACGGGGCTTGATGGCCGGCACGGACACGATTGGCCGTAGGGCCTCTTTCTGTGCTGTATAAATCTGTGACTATTATGGGCTCAAGTCTCTGGAGTGGGACTCGAACCCATGACCTTCTGACTCAGAGGCGAGAGTGCGACCCACCTGAGCCACAGCTGTTTTATTTTAATATGCTGGTGAGGTTCCAGTGGGATGGCTCTTGTTAAACCAGATGAGACACGGGTTGGTTTTACCGCACCCCTCCCGTCCAATGGGAACGGTGCTGGGGAGGAGTTAATATCGGCTGAGTTCATTTACCGGCACGAGGTCACACTGTTCCCACCCCGGGGGCATTTTATCTTCGACTTAGGATTCAGTCGAGTCTCCTGCTGCAGGCAGGTGGGGCCCGATTCCCGCTCGTGCCCACTGGCCTTGACGTCCGTCCCACCAGCTTCGGGCAGAAGAATGATTTCCTGCCGTTAAAATCAGTCGGGCCTAGCGAGCTTTCAGACTTCCGGGTGCATCGCCCGTTTTGGGCTCCCTGATCCCGGCCCGAGTTAAAATCGACCCCGCTGATGCGCAATGTTTGGGTGAGGGAAATGCTTTCAAGTAGTGTGTGGCGCATGATGTTTGGCACATGCTAGACCCACACATGTCATTTATAATCCGTATATCCTCTCGCTTCCGTTCCATGGGCTCAGTTCCTGCTGGCTGCCTTGGTTCTTCAGACCTAAGCTTTGGATTGGCCAATATTGACCAATGCAGCTTTGCGATTACTTGACAGGAAACGCACTGCTCTGGGTCAGAGCTGTTGCTATTTCTGCCAAGGCATGGTAGTTAATTGTGTTTGGTTGGCAAGCAAATATTATCTATTTTTAAAAACACCCAGAACAAACTAAAATAATAGTGGAGGGAGTGGTGGAGACTTTTTTTAGTTACAATATTTTGTATGTGTGTGTGTGTGTGTGTGTGTGTGTGTGTGTGTAGAAAATGTCCCAAATAATGTTACTCAAAGCATATGTGTGTATCTTTGGGTATCTTGTTTGTTTTAAGTTGCTATAATCCATTTTGTCAGCAGTATAAATTCTGATCAAAATCACAGAAGGTGGAGTTGATGTTCCAACAAACCAACAACAGCTTGTATTTATATAGCGCCTTTAACGTAGTAAAATGTCCCAAGGCGCTTCACAGGAGCGTAATCAAACAAAAATAGACACCGAGCCACATAAGGAAATATTGGAACAGGTGACGCAAAAGCTTGGTTAAAGAGGTAAGAAAGAAAGACTTGCATTTCTATAGCGCCTTTCATGACCACCGAACGTCTCAAAGCACTTTACAGCCAATGAAGAACTTTTGAAGTGGAGTCACTGTTGTAATGTAGGAAACGCGGCAGCCAATTTTCACACTGCAAGCTCCCACAAACAGCAATGTGCTAATGACCAGATAATCTGTTTTTGTTATGTTGGTTGAGGGATAAATATTGGCCCAGGACACCAGGGTAGTTGAATTGGGTAGGTTTTAAGGAGCGTCTTAAAGGAGGAAAGAGAGGCGGGGAGGTTTAGGAAGGGAATTCCAGAGCTTTGGGGGCCTAGACAGCTGAAGGCACGGCCATCAATGGTGGGGCAAAGAAAGTGGTGGGATGCACAAGAGGCCAGAATTGGAGGAACACAGAGTTCTCGTAGGGTTGTAGGGATGGAGGAGGTTATAGAACTAGGGAGGGGTGAGGCCATGGAGGAATTTGAACACAAGAATGAGAATTTTTAATTGGAGGCATTGCTGGACCGGGAGCCGATGTAGGTCAAGTGAGCACATGGTGAACGGGTCTTGGGATATGGTCAGCAGAGTTTTGGATGAGCTCAAAAGTTTGCGGAAGGTGGGAGGCTGGCCAGGACTGCATTGGAATAGTCCACTCTGGAGGTAACATTGCCACTTTTGATGTGGGTGCTTAACTCCCAACCAGAGACCATAGGCCACATCTCCGGCTTGCCCGTC